>SJYC01079098.1:0-11744 GCA_006408675.1 Madoqua kirkii | reverse complement strand
TTTCTAAATAAACCGTCAAAATGAAAGTGTTAGTCACTCAGTCGTGTCTGACTCTTTGCGACCCTGTGGACTGTAGCCCACCAGGCTTCTCTGTCCATGGAATTCTCCAGACAAGAATACTAGAATAAGTGACTATTCCCTTCTCCAGGGGGATCTTCCTGACCCAGGATAGAACCTGGGTCTCCTGCATTGCAGGCAGATTCTTTGCCATCTGAGCCACCAGGGAAATAATCCATGCCAGCACCCTAACTCAGCTGTTAGAAATAATAATAAAAATTCCCCAAATATGGATTAGGAACTAGCAGAATTTACTCAGGCAGGATTTTCTTTAAAAGCTACTGGCTTCTCTCTTTAAATAGATGAACAGAATTTCAGAATTGGTAAGAATTTTGGAAACTATCTCAGCCCAACACCTCCCAACGTATGTTATACTTAACACAGGAACTGCAGGACATTATTATGTGGGAAAGGGAGGCTTGGGAATAAAATAAATTCAGAGAATGCTATGTTTCATGAAGTTCAATGGGTTTCTTCATGTAAGAACTTATAGTCTCTAAGGTACACTGGGAAACTTTAATTGGGAAAAAATATAAGATATTATGCATTCTCATCTTATTATCCATGGGACCCTTTGTCTTGGGACATCTTGTTGCACCAGTGTTGTATGGGATACTAATTTGGAAAATGGTAGTCTGGTCTTACTTTTCATAAGTAAGTCACTTTGTCAGGGAATAGTTTTATGTGTGTGTTATACAAAATTTTCCAGATGTTCCTTTCATTGAAATTTTATGGGAACCTAAATTAGAAGAGGTGAATAGCTGAACACAAGGAAGTTTAGTAGAATGAACTTGGATTAACATCCTGGCATAGCCAGCTGTGAGATGTGTGGTCTGAGGAGAGCTGTGTTATACTTGTGAGAGGCTCAGGTCAACCCAGTTGAGAGGTGAGCAGCCAGCGTCTCCTGTTGGGGAGGGACAGCAGCGCTGGGGTTGTTCTTATTCAGTCCCCAAGTCACATCCGACTGTGACCCCATGAACTTCAGCACACCAGGCTGTCCTTCACCTCTCCCAGAGTTTGTTAAACTCAAGTCCACTGAATAAATAATGCCATCCAGCCATCTCATCCTCTGTTGCCCCCTTCTCCTCATGCCTTCAATCTTTCCCAGCAACAGGATCTTTTCCAATGAGTCAGCTCTTCACATCAGGTGACCAAAGTATTGGAGCTTCAGCTTTAGCATCAGTCCTTCCAATGAATATTCAGGGTTGGTCTCCTTTAGGATGGACTGGCTGGATCTCCCTGCAGTCCCAGGGACTCTCCAGAGTCTTCTCCAGCACCACAGTTTGGAGACCACCCGTAGGACTTCAGCTCTGCGGCACATCCGCAGCTGGCATCCACAGCGCTCTGCCCATGCCCTTTGCAGGTCTGGTTCTCTTGGTCAAAAGTTTATAACCACTTGACTTTTTTCTGGAAAAATGCCATGTTCCTCTTCATGTCAAATAGACTACAGCTGTGGATATCGAGTCAACAACAGTTTGTTAGGGACCTGCCAGGAGCAAGCACTGTGCTAAAAACTGGCAATGCAAATATCAACAGACTAGGGAGAAACTAAGGTCACCATTTGGGGCTTTGTCACTTTCATTCATACTGAGTCTCTCACCCTGATTCTAGCTCGCATTCCAAGTCCTTCCTCCTGCCTGACTTCCATGGAAAAGAGAGTACCTGTCATGATACCATCCTTTGAGGACTTCCTTGGTGGTCTAGTGACTGAGACTCTGCCTAGCAGTGCAGGGGATACAGGTTCGATCCCTGGTCAGGGAGTTAAGATCCCACATGCCTTGCTGCCAAAATAAAAGCAAAGCATAAAACAATATTGTAATGAATTCAATGAAGACTTTAAAAATGGTCCACATTTTTTTAAAAATCTTTTAAAAAAATGATACCATCCTTTGGAACTTTGCTCTCCAGTTGTATGTTCATCCATCATGACATCCTTTGAACATGTGCATAATGCCAGGTGCTATAAAAGGTACTGAGAGGACACAGATGAGCAAGATATAGACCCAGCCTTCAAGGAAATCATCACCGACCAAACCGCCATGGCCAACCTTTAGGTGGATAATAGAACACATTTCTGAATGTTGCAAAAAAGAAAACAGAGGCATTCATTTATAACTGAATGTTAGGAATTTTGCTCTACCTTGACCAACTGGGTATCTCCAAAAAAGCCCACAGCGTTTCTATTCCTTTGTTGCCACATGTTCAGGAATGATCTACCTGATCTCTTGTCCCAAGTTTTAAGTGAACAAAGAATATTTATATAACATCTAACAGGATATAAGTATTTTTAACATGCATTCTTAATCTTCACAATAACCTGGCGAAATAGGTATTTATCACTAATATTATAACATCAATGGTAGTTGTTATTGTATTAGTCTTAACATCTGTGTCGTAAGAAATAGAACTGGAAGTATGACAGGAGTGATCGTATATCTGACAGGCCCAGAACAGAGCTCTATATGCTTGTATTCTCGTATGATTATTAACAGTATTCACTTGGAAGTTCAAAACTATCCAGGTTTGGCGATGACACATTGTATGATCCCTCAGTCATTAGCACAGATTCAAATAAGGCTCAGAGAGGCCACAAGGGATATCACACAGCTGATGAATGGACAAGCTCTGATATGAACAGAGGTCCTCTCATTCTAGATACCATTTATTCTCAACCATCACAAGCAGGACAAATTGCTTTGTGAGAATAAAGAAGGCCACAAAGAGGGAGATGCTTTATAAACTGTGAGATGGCGTGCACCGCTTGGCCAATGTGCAGTTACTAATATTCCATCATCTATGAGTCCTTGCCAAAGGCTCGTATCGGGAGGAGTCAATCATAGAAGCAGCAGCCCAGAGGAGGCTGAGAAGCCACAGCGCATGTGACCAAGAGGGAAGAAACTCTGCTCGCACATCAGCAAAGAAAAATCCCTTCAACAAAGTAAAACCATGATACAGGCTGGATGACACAGTGTCTGATGCTGAGAAAGGGAAAGAAAACGAAGGGCCAGCACTTATCCTGGTGAGATGCATAATACCCCTGTTCATGGGATGCAGTGGAGCGTGGCATCTGGTGAAAGGAGGAGAAAGAAACATGGCATTTGTCCCAAAGAGAGACGAACCCATGCCAAGGACAACTACCTCTCCAGGTGGAAAAAATGTCACCTTAGGAGTGTTAATTACCTCCCAGGCTGAGCAGAGTCTTGTCACGGCGAGGATAGAGAGGAAAGCTGGTTGGTGGTCATTGCCTTTTCCAACCCTAACTGACATTGTGTAGCTCTTCATTTTTTCCCAGTTCTATTGAGAAATAATTGTCATAACATTACTGGGAAAGTTTCAGGTGCACAGTACAATGGTTTGATTCACATAGATTGTAAAATGATTACCGAGATAAGTTTAGTTAACATCCATTGTCTCACAGAGATACAATGAAAGAAAAAAAATAAAGCATGACTATTTCTTGTAATTAGAATTAGGCACATCAATTATGATGTAAACAATATTAATATCTGTTAAGATTTACCTGCTTAAAGTTACAATGATAACATGTGAAAAATATTAACTAAATTCTCACCTGTCTGTACAGTTCTGTCAAATAAAGTAATTCTAGTCTTTAAAAAGATTTCCACTTTCCCTGGTGTGATTCCATCCTACGCAGTTGCTCCTTTGATCAGTAGTCACTGAATTCCATCCAGCTTCTCCTCCACATAAATGTGTGCTGCCAACCCATGGGAGAGTCAATGGACATGGATATGAGCCCGTTGAGGCCCCAGAACTATCTTTCTGGTTGTGAATTAAAGGCTGACAGAGATTATCCCTTCAACATGGATAATGATGAAAACGAGCACCAGTTATCTTTAAGATGGTCAGTTTAGGGGCTGGAGCAAAGGATGGATTATACATTGTTGAAGCAGAGGCAATGGATTATGAAGGCGGTCCAACTAAAGTAACACTGGCAACTTTGAAAATGTCTGTATAGCCAACGGTTTCTCTTGGGGGCTTTGAAATTACACCACCTGTGGTTTTACGGTTGAAGTGTGTTTCAGGGCCTGTGCATATCAGTGGACAGCACTTAGTAGCTGTGGAGGAAGATGCAGGGTCAGAAGACAAAGAGGAGGAAGATGTGAAACTTGTAAGTATGTCTGGAAAGCGTTCTGCCCCTGAACGCGGTAGCAAGGTTCCCCAGAAAAAAAAGTAAAGCTTGCTGCTGCTGCTGAAGATGATGACAATGAAGATGATGACAATTTTGATGAGGAAGTTGAAGAAAAATCTCCAGTAGAGAAATCTGTAGAAGATATTCCAGCCAAAAATGCACAAAAATCGAATCAGAATGGAAAAGACTCAAAACTGTCAACACCAAGATCAAAAGGCCAAGGATCCTTCAAAAAAAACAGGAAAGAAAACATCTACAACACCAAAAGGACCTGGCTCTGTCCTTAAGACATTGAAGCAAAAATGCAAGCAAGTCTAGAAAAACACATTGAATAATCCTGGGCGCTACTGATAAACTAAGCCCAGAGGTGAGGAGAGGAAAAAGAGAGACACACACATAGTCCAAACTAAGTATCATCAACAATCCAGACTGAAGTCTTCTAGTTTAATCTCAGTCCCCTTTCCTGATTGGCCACCCACCCACACCTCCTTCCAGGCTGGAAGCTATCAACTGATCTCCTAAAACACTTTGACTGCTGTGATTCAGTGAACCTTATACTTTGCTTTCTAACTATACAATTGCCTCACCTCTGACCATGTATTTCCCTAGCTGCTCAGTAAATATTTGAATCAAAAAATGCAAAAGGGGCTTCTTTGGTGGCTCAGCAGTCAAGAATCCACCTGCCAGTGCAGGAGATGTGGGTTTTATCCCTGAGTTGGAAAGATTTCCTGAAGGAGAAATGGCAACCCACTCCAATAATACACTTGCCTGAGAAATTCCATGGACAGAAGAGCCTGTCAGGCCACAGTCCATGGGCTCACAAAGAGATGGACACGACTTAGCAACTAAACAACAGCAACAGTCTTTTAAAATATTCTCCTTGTGATGAGAACTCTTGGGATCTACTCTTTTAACAGCTTTCTTAAATAACGTACAGCAGTGCTAACTGTAGCCATCATGCTGTACATTATACCGTTAGTACTTGTTTGTCTTATAACTGATGTCGCTTTCATATGAAGTTGAGGTAGGAAAAAGAAAGCTAAGTATGACTGAGCACTTGCTTTAAGCCAGGTATGCTCACTTGACAAATATTTTCAGAGCGCCTCATATGTTTCTAGACACAGATTTAGACATTTCATTGTGCAAAACAGATAAAAGAGCCCTGCCCTCGAAAGAGCTTCAATTATGGAGGGAGAGGCACACAATTTACAATAAATCAGTACCTTATTTCTGTGTCTTATTCACCTTTGCTACTTCATTATTTTATATAATGCCTTAAGTACATGTAAGACGAAGACAAGGATGAATGACTGATTAAAATCTAGACAGGTAAAATTTGGCCCTACACTTTCCTGAGGGGACATTCTGGAAAGAAAAAAAAATAATTTGAACAAAAATTAAGCATCTTGTTATTCTGCTCCAACAGGAAGGGTAGCAGATTTCTGTGGACATGCATTTGCATATCTTTTTCTTAAATAGGCTGTCCAATTTACATACATTTGTATGTTCCATTCAAAGAAACTTACTGTCAGTATGTAAATTACTCAGCACATTAAATTCTCCTTTTCTTCTCATCATTTTTTCTCATTTTTGCTGTTTCTTTTTCATACTTAAATACTCATACTTTGTGCAAATTTCTTCCATATTTCTTTAGTGCCTTTCAATGGCATATATTATTTTAAATAAAATTAGATAATTATATATGCCTTATGTGTATATGTATAATATACATTCTGAGCTTCCATTTTTTTGTTTATTTTGGGGGGCTGCTCCCTACAGCATGGGGGATCTTAGTTCCCAGATCAGGGACTAAACTCATACCCTCAGCAGTGAAAGCATGGAGTCTTAATCACTGGACTATCAGGGAATTCTCTTAAACTTTTATTAATCAAGGAAGCTACATCCCTATAATTTAGTATTAAAATACTTAATTTTTGTATCCACCTCTCTCTCAAACACCAGTTTTATATAATGAGAACCCCAAATCAAGATTTCCTGACCCAGCTATGCCACTAACTAACTGTGTAACCTGAGGGAAATAACCACATCTCTACGAATCTCTACTTCTTCAGTCAGATGGAAAGGCTGGAATTCTTAGACACAAAGCACACATCCTAGGGTCAATCCATTTTCAGACTCATCTTACATGGTGCTGCTTGAGTGTGGGACTCCAAATTGCCCATGGTGGCCTAACACTTATGTGTTAATTGTTTTCCTACATCCTCTAGAGAATTGTGAGGGTCGCAGAGTGATAAACTAAGACTATTACTTTAGATATGATGTTTGGTGGGCAATGCACATCACTGGAACTGAAAGAATAACTGGTAATCAAGACCTCTCCCATAGAGTAACTGTTGCTCCATTAAACGAGACCACTGAGTCCAGGGACGCTTGCTTCTTGGAAGAAAGGCTATGACCAACCCAGACAGCATATCTAAAAGCAGAGACATTACTTTATCCACAAAGGTCCATCTAGTCAAGGCTATGGTTTTTTCCAGTGGTCATGTATGGATGTGAGAGTTGGACTATAAAGAAAGCTGAGTGCCAAAGAATTGACGCTTTTGAACTGTGATGTTGGAGAAGACTCTTGCGAGTCCCTTGGACTGCACAGACATCCAACCAGTCAAACCTAAAGGAAATCAGTCCTGAATACTCATTGGAAGGACTGATGCTGAAGCTGAACCTTCAATACTTTGGCCACCTGATGCAAAGAACTGACTCTTTGGAAAAGGCCCTGATGCTGGGAAAGATTGAAGGCAGAAGGAGGAGGTGATGACAGATTGAAATGGTTGGATGGCATCACCGACTCAATGGACATATGTTTGAGCAAGCTCCAGGAGTTGGTGATGGACAGGGAAGCCTGGCGTGTTGCAGTCCATGGGGTCGCAGAGTTGGACACAACTGGGCAGCTGAACTGAACTGAACTATGAAGAAATTCTGACTCTTCTGCCTCTGGTAGAATCTGGCCTACCCCCTCCCCCAGCTCATACTCTCAAGTCCGGTGAGAAATCTAAGAGGAATCCTAATAACAGTTTCTTCATTTAGTTACGCACTACTTCGTATCACTATTACTCTTGTAATTCTGCCACGACTCCCTCCGTGGCATGCTGCTTGTTTGAGAGCAGAAGATGTCACATTGTAGGAACCAGACCCCCTGGATTCAAATCCTGGTTCTGCCAGGTGACCTGGGACACATGGTGACCTGGGGCATTGATTTAGCCCATCTGAACTCCTCCATTTTAAAATGAGGACAATAACAGAACCTACATCCTAGGGTTGCCGTGAGGATTAAATGAGTCAAACTAGGCTAAGTCCTTAAAATAGTTTCTGGAACATTCTGGAGCATTAATTATAGAAAGTATCATTCAGAGTCAGAGAGATGGGCAGTTTGTGACCTCAGACAGATAACATAACATCTCCAAGATCGAGTTTTTTCATCTATAAAATAGGAAAATTTAATCTATAAAGCAGTAAAACTTAATGTGAAAATACACATAAACTAGGGTTGGGCACTTAGAAGGTATTCACTACGTTTTAACTTTCCCTCTAGTTTAAAAATTTTTTTGTTTTGTTAATTCTCTGTGAAAAAAATGTTGCCTCCATTGAGCCACAGAAATTGTGCTTTCAATGAATTACATCAATCCAATGAATTATATTTTTAGTGGTATAGACAGATAGTACTTACCAGCCCCTGATTCCAGACTAATTTCTGATTCTTTTTCTTCTTCTTCTTTTTTTTTTAACATTTCTTTTGTAGCTTCTCAAGAGAAAAACAGCAATTTAATTTTATTTAGTTCCAGCCTTTCAAAGTGTGCAGGACTCAGGGTGAATGGAGTGATTTTCATTCTCATCCGATGCAACAGAGATTATTAAATGCATGCAAGGATTTAACTGTTTCCTTCTGTTTTTCTTTCACTAAAGATTTCCTCAAAGCTCCTATCCATCAGAGCTGACACTGAAGGTCATGAGATAATTATGACCCTCATGTGAGGCAGACAACTTGTACCCTGAGCCGTAGTCTTCTGATCTGTAAGGCAGGGGTAATAGTAGCTACCCAGAGTGTATGATGAAAATTAAACATGACAATGCGCTGAAGGTACTTAGCATAATGCTTGACCAATGTTTGGAATTATTTTGGTGATGATGATGAAGGTAACGATAATGGTGATGGACGGACTTTGCCTGATATCCATAACCACCAAAAGCAAAGGCTTCTTTTACCCTGCAGGCGTCCCACAAGCATCTTTCTACAATTCTCCCATTTAGGTGTTAGGGTGTAAAGTCTGACTCCTACTGAAAAGTGAGAAAATCCTTCATTATAAGCTTCACAAGTGAAAGTTAAAAACAACCTTGCCCGTAGGACACGGGAAAGACTCCACAGAGAATTCCACACCCTCTGTTCCCCAGAAAGAAGCTCCATCCAGGTTGGAGGGCTGGCCCCAGGTCAGCAGTCAAGCAGGGTACATGGTGGCTGTGTTACCAATTCCAAGCTTGCTCTGCTTGCCACACAACAGGACAATGAATGTGAGACAAGGAGTCGAAGCAAGGAATAGGACTTTATTCAGAAAGCCTTCTGACCAAGAAGATGGCAGACTAATATCTCAAAATAACCCTGTTACCTGGGTCTGGATGCCAGGTTCTTTTGTAAATCAGAGATAGGGGGCCGTGAGGAAGCAAAGTAAAAGGCCATTTAATCTTGCAAATGTCTCCCAGAATGGCAAGCCTCAGACAGGGCTCTGTGTTCATTTCTTCCTTCCTGCCATCTACAGGGTTCTGAACAAAGGCCCTCTGACAGTCAGGCAGAGGGGCAGGATTCTCTGAGGCCGGCCATTATGTATGATTATATAACAAAAGCAACAGAAAGCTAGCCAAAGAAACAGTTACCACGTGGAGTCAGAGTTGATTTCTCCTTGCAACAGCTGTACTGCTTTTCTGTGTATGCGCACGTTCAGTTGTGTCTGACTCTTTGCAACCCCATGGACTGTCCCCCCAGACTCCTCAGTCCATGGGGTTTTCCAGGTAAGAATACTAGACTGGGTTACCATTTCCTTCTCCAGGGGGTCTTCCCTTCTCAGGGACTGAACCCTCATCTCTTTCATCTCCTGCACTGGCAGGTGGGTTCTTTACCAGCTAAGCCAAGCTTGTTAACAAAAAAAAAAAAAAAAAATAAATAAGCTAAAATAGTAGGTTGATCCTTTGACTTTTTTCTTGCAAAAAAAAATTGTTTTAGTCCAAATAATAAGAGTCAGTAGCCAGCTCTAATCTTTCCTAGTTTTAAATGAACAGTCATGGAAAGCAAATACTGTATCACATTGGACTTGAATTTTAAGTTCAATATATATCTCACACACTTCTTCATTTCATGTGCAATGCAGCAATGCATGATTTCACTGAATGTTTACTAACTTTGAGTCTGAAGTCTAGGATCTTTTAATCTGCTATTTTTATGTCAAACATATTTAAGGATCAAATAAAACAAATCACTTACGGAAGCCTTGTTCTCCCTCTGCTCTTTTTCCTGTCTCCTCTGATTTCCCAGACAGCCTTTGTCAGTTTGTACTAAAATGGTTGTCTCAAAGGCTGTCTGCATAATGCAAATGAAGTAAATTGCAGACAGGTTTTTACTAATTAGCTGTGTGACTACAAGCTAGTTGCCTGAACTTCCTCAACTCTTGGCTTCTTAATCTATAAAATGGGCATAATTAGAACTACTCAATTCCCAGGTCCTGATAAGGGATCAGAAATGTGATATGAATGCAATTTGTGTAACATACATGTGTAAGCCAAGGCTGTAAATTGACTTGGGATAAATACCTAGAAGCTATATTTTTGGTTCAAAGGACATGTATATGATTAAGATTTTTGACATACAGTAGCAAATTATTTCCCAAAAACCTTGAAGTAAGTATGTGACTATATGAGAATGTCTGTTTTTTCTCCCAGATCAATGCCAAATTTTATTAAGTAATTTCAACAATTAGCATGTTGTATGGTTTTATCAAGCATGATTGATAAAAACCAATATCCATAGTCCAAACTCCTAGTGGAAAGTCATCTCACATGAATAATGGTTCTATTATCAGGGATGGAGAGCCTAGACTCCTTCACAGAATAGACCGATTATGTCTAGCCGAGTTTGCCCTCAGCAAATAAGAGAGAAATCTGTATTAGTCCATGTACATTGTACCAACAAATGTCAAGATTTGAACTGCCCCAGGCAAACCTCTCTGCCCACCCCCCAAGGAGAATTGATTCTTTGAAAACTAGCTCATCAGGATCTTATTAAAATGGATATAGAGCTAGTTCATATGCTGCGAAGACCAGTCTAAAGACCATTAAACTTCTAGAAACCTTTAAGAAGTTTGCTTATCTGGAACTCAAGAGTCCAACTAAATAATTTCCCAGCCCTTCCAGACTCTGAGAGTATCTAAATCTATAGTTTGAGTTTTAATTATTCTCCTAAGAGTACTAAACTCTAGGTCATATCTCACATAGGACTGTAATTCATTCAACCCAATAGTCTGTCTGAAGTAGGTACCTAAAAAGGATGCTTTATACATTTATTCCTTTATATATTATTCATTCTCCTCAAATAATTTTCAGTAATAATAAATTAAAATGTTGGAACTTAGCCAAAATTAGAATAAAAACAAGAGCTGAGGATAGAGCAGGTAGAAAAAATATACTTAGCCTAAAGATAACCACTACCGTAGAATGCTCAGTTTAGCCAAGAGCTTCCTGGCAAAGTAAGGCAGAAAGAGCAATGCAATCAACTTCAGTAGATTTATGTCTCAAAATATGACCAGAGGAGTCATAACTATTCATTAGGAAAAAAAATGTCATTCTAGCATTGCTCCTTTGCACTGGACATTTACAAAGATCTTTATTTGTTCAGTTCAGTTCAGTCGCTCAGTCGTGCCTGACTCTTTGCGATCCCATGAATCGCAGCACGCCAGGCCTCCCTGTCCATCACCAACACCCGCAGTTCACCCAAACCCATGTCCATTGAGTCGGTGATGCCATCCAACCATCTCATCCTCTGTCCTCCCCTTCTCCTCCTGCCCTCAATCTTTCCCAACATCAGGGCCTTTTCAAATGAGTCAGCTCTTTGCATGAGGTGGCCAAAGTACTGGAGTTTCAGCTTTAACATCAGTCCTTCCAATGAACACCCAGGACTGATCTCCTTTAGGAAGGACTGATTGGACCTCCTTGCAGTCCAAGGGACTCTCAAGAGTCTTCTCCAACACCACAGTTCAAAAGCATCAATTCTTCTGTGCTCAGCCTTCATTATAGACCAACTCTCACAACTATACATGACCACTGGAAAAATCATAGCCTTGACTAGACGCACCTTTGTGGACAAAGTAATGTCTCTGCTTTTTAATATGCTATCTAGGTTGGTCATAACTTTTCTTCCAAGGAGTAAGCGTCTTTTAATTTCATGGCTGCAGTCACCATCCACAGTGATTTTGGAGCCCCCCAAAATAAAGTCTGACACTGCTTCCATTGTTTCCCCATCTATTTCCCATGAAGTGAT
>SJYC01079097.1:0-15737 GCA_006408675.1 Madoqua kirkii | reverse complement strand
TTCTTCCAGCCCAGTATTTCTCATGATGTACTCTGTATATAAGTTAAATAAGCAGGGTGACAATATACAGCCTTGACATACTCCTTTTCCTATTTGGAAGCAGTCTGTTGTTCCATGTCTAGTTCAAACTGTTGCTTCCTAACCTGCATAGAGGTTTCTCAAGAGGCAGGTCAGATGGTCTGGTATTCCCATCTCTTTCAGAATTTTCCACAGTTTATTGTGATCCACACAGTCAAAGGCTTTGGCATAGTCAATAAAGCAGAAATAGATGTTTTACTGGAACTCTCTTGCTTTTTCCATGATCCAGCAGATGCTGGCAATTTGATCTCTGGTTCCTCTGCCTTTCCTAAAACCAACTTGAACATCTGGAATTTCACTGTTCACATATTGCTGAAGCCTTAGAGAATTTTAAGCAGCACTTTACCAATGTGTGAGATGAGTGCAATTGTGTGGTAGTTTGAGCATTCTTTGTCATTGCCTTTCTTTGGGATGGAATGAAAACTGACATTTTCCAGTCCTGTGGCCACTGCTGAGTTTTCCAAATTTGCTGGCATATTGAGTGCAGCACTTTCACAGCATCATCTTTCAAGATTTGAAACAGCTCAACTGGCATTCCATCATCTCCACTAGCTTTGTTCATAATGATGATTCCTAAGGCTCACTTGACTTCACATTCCAGGATGTCTGGCTCTAGGTGAGTGATCACACCATCATGATTATCTGGGTCATGAAGATCTTTTTTGTACAGCTCTTCTGTGTATTCTTGCCACCTCTTTTTTTCTTAATATCTTCTGCTTCTGTTAGGTCCCTACCATTTCTGTCATTTATTGAGCCCATCTTCACATGAAATGTTCCCTTGGTATCTCTGATTTTCTTGTTGCATCATTGGAAACACACACACAAATCTTGATATTATATCAAATACTTTTAAGTTTTAGAATTTCCTTCAAATATCCCTGATTGCTTGATTACCCAAAATATTAATGTAAATGTGGTAAATGGCACCAGCAAGACTTTAATAGCTCTTTATGTTCTTAATATGTCACCTTTGGGAGTAACTATCTATACCTGTATTGTCTAATATAGCAGCCATTACTCACATGAGCCTATTAAACATTTGCAATGTGACTATGCAAACTGAGATGTGCTCTAGTATACAGCAGACCTGTGCTAAGTCTGTCAGTCCCATCTGGTTCTTTGTGACCCTACAGACTGGAGCCCACCAGGGTCTTCTAGCCATGGGATTTTCCAGGCAAGGATACTGGAATGGATTGCCATTTCCTTTTCCAGGGGATCTTCCTGAGCCAGGGATTGAATGCTCATCTCTTGCATCTCCTACACTGGCAGGCAGAGATTCTTTACCACTGAGCCACCTAGGAAGCCCACACAATACACACTGGACTTCAAAGACTAAGAAAGTACAGACAAACCTCAGACAGATTACAGGCTCTGTTCTAGACCAGCACAATAAAGTGGATATTGCAAGAGAGTTATATGAGTTTTTTGGCTTCCTAGTGCACCTAAAAATTATATACACACTATACCATAGTCTAGTAAGTGTGTAATAGCATTACACCTAAAAAACCAATGTACATACCTTAATTAAAAAGAAATTTGGGGACTTTCCTGGCAGTTCAGTCTTTAAGACTTTGCCTTCCAAGGCAGAAGGAAGATCCCTCATCAGGAAGCTAAGATCCCACATGCCTCACAGCCAAACAAGATACATATATATAAAAAAATAGAAGCGATATGTTAACAAATCCAATAAAGCCTTTAACAGTGGTTCACATAAAATAGTCTTAAATTTTTTAATTAAAAAAATAGAAATAACTTATCTGAGCCTTCAGCAAGTCCTAATAGTAATATCAAAGATCACTGATCACAAGATCATCATAACAAATACAAGAATAGTGAAACCACTTGAAATATTGTGAGGATTACCAAATATTGTGAGGATTATTGTGACACAGAGATACGAAAGGAGCAAATGGTGTTGGGGAAAAAATGTCACCATTAAATTTGCTCAATGCAAGGTTGCCACAGACCTTTCATTTGCTAAAACATGTAGTATCTGCAAAGTACAGTAGAGAGAGATGCAATAAAATGAGGCATGCCTCTAAAAAGAAATGCAAAATATTTCACTACTGAGTTTTATATTGATCAGATGTTGAAGTGATAATTTTCAATTATAATGAGTTAAATAATAAAACATATCATTAAACTATTAAAATTTATTTCTATAGTTTTTTACTTTTTCAAAAATGATTATTGGAAATTCAAAATAACATACGTGGCATGCATTTGTGGCTCGTATTATATTTCTATTGGGCAGCACTCATATATAATAGCAAGAGTAATGAAAATCATAGGATTTTTTGAGCAGCAAGCAGGTGCAGACAGTGCGAGGCTGCTGTAGCTACATCATCTCACTCAGCTTATAATGGCAGCTCAAGTCGTCATGAGACGCAGAAGTTATCCCTGGTCCAGTATTGAAAAACTGTTGTTGTTCAGTTGTTCAGTCATGTCCGACTCTCTGTGGACTGCAGCATACCAGGTTTCCCTGTCCTTCACCATTTCCCAGAGCTTGCTGGAAAAAAGAAAGCATTTTTTTTTTTTTAACACAAGTATGTGACAACTGCATAAACCAATTTCCCTAAAACAACACTTCTCATAGAACGCTGAGTCTTCACGGCTTGTTGATCAACCATTCATTTTGTTACCATAATCATAGTAATCAGTGTTGCTAAGGGATCAGAGAACTGAGTTGAAATATGAAGATTTGCATTTCAATCCTGTCTCAGCTTTCCCCCTAGGGTCTCACTTACCCTTCTTGAACTAAATGAGCTAGTTCATCTAAACTTACTGTATGTGTTTTTGTTTGTTTGTTTTAGTCCTTCAGTCATGTCCAACTCTTTGCAATTCTCATAGAACACTGAGTCTTCACGGCTTGTTGATCAACCATTCATTTTGTTACCATAATCATAGTAATCAGTGTTGCTAAGGGATCAGAGAACTGAGTTGAAATATGAAGATTTGCATTTCAATCCTGTCTCAGCTTTCCCCCTAGGGTCTCACTTACCCTTCTTGAACTAAATGAGCTAGTTCATCTAAACTTACTGTATGTGTTTTTGTTTGTTTGTTTTAGTCCTTCAGTCATGTCCAACTCTTTGCAACCCCATGGACTGTGGCCCACCAGACTCCTATGTCCATGATATTTTCCAGGCAAGACTACTGGAGTGGCTTGCTGTTTCCTTCTTCAGGGGATCTTCCCTGCCCAGGGACTGAACCCTTGTCTTTTGCTTCTCCTGCACCGGCAGGTAGATTTTTTATTGCTGAGCCATCTGGGAAGCTCAACATCTGCTTTTATTATCACCATTCACTAGCAATTCTGAACAATGTCAGTAAGAAAATGCACATTCCCCCAAATTATTTGTTGTTCCAAGTTCCCAACAATCACTATTACTACTGATGAGTTTTACTAATGTGTCTATAGGCTTCAGATTGGTACGTGTTTGTTGTTCATTAATACAATGAAAGTTGATTGAAAGAGCTCCCCTGACGTGGATAAACCCAGTAACACACATTGCTTTCAAGAGTAAATTTTCCTAGGATTTAGAACTGTTTGTGATTACTATGGGTGCAAATATAGTTCACATATCCAACCCTGGGATATAGTACATATTTCTATATTAAACCTACAGATGGGAAATAAACAGCGATGATACAGTGATGGTAAAGATGAAGAAAGAACTAGAGTCACTTCAGTTCTGTTATTCCATGTGCCTTTGAAGTGTTTATTTCAATTTAAAAGTGAAATAGACTGTGAAATTCAAGGTATAAAATTTTAAGATGTAAAATACAAATTTTGACTCATATATGAAACATATTCATCCCTTTCATTGATTATTACTGAAAATAATTCTGCCGTGTAAAAGGAGACATCAAAAACAGATCTGCTTCGGGAATCAACCAGGCTACACTTGTCGCTTCAGTCTCTGGATTTCAAAGGACAAGCAACGTCATGTAAAAATGCAGGTTTTATGATTATAGTAACTCTCATTCTTCATATTTCTAAGCTTGGGCCACTGAGCATGCCTGAAATTCTGCTACAAAATGAAACGGGAAAAATTAAACAAAATTAGTTGATACGAGGTCCCTCCGTCATCTTCGTTTTATTCTGATGCATCTTCATTGGGTGCATCAGAAACGTGGCTGCCCGACCACAGTGTAAAATCAATGTTCCTTAGTAGCTCTGAAACTGAGTCCTCCCCAGCTTCCTTTTATTCTGATAAACTCTGGCAGTTTTCCTGAGAATGTGCCACAATCTGTTTTGCATGTCTGTTCCTCCCTCCACCGGGAGAGCCTTCTCTTGTCTCTCTTCCTCTCTGGCCACTTTGTCTGATGGGAAGAGCACTCCTTATCCTTTAGGGTAACATTTCCTCGTCATGTTACTGCCCCCTGAAAAAACTCTCCTGACAACTCTGGGCAAAACTGATGATTGTTGGGTCAGCGAACACTTACTATAATCTCCTGATAGCTAATTTCCATGCCTGCTTCCCCTTCTCCCACTTCAGAAATGGCCTCTAAAGTTCAAGAATAGCTTTCTCTACATCCTCATACCTACGAGACCCCAAATAAAGCCCATCCCTTAATGTGAACTCGACAGATATTTAGTTCACAAATGTATGACTGGGGTCCAGCATTGTCCAGTTGCTAGACTGGTGCCCAAAGGAAGATTATAGTGGCACTGAAAACAAGAGGGAAAATTATCCAAGCCTCGGTTTCCTAGAAAACAGTCTGAGGCGAATCTTAGCTGATATTTTTCACAGGGGTGTACAGCCGGTGCACAGGAGAGGGGAGCAAAAGGGAAGAGAGAAGGAAGCAAGGAATACAAATACCAGATGGGTGCTACTAAACTGATCAAAGTTTCAAGGGAAATATGAAATGGGCTTTACTAGACTGACCCAAGTTTCAGGGGACTCTAAAAGGAGGGGGTGGATCAGTCACAAGGGTGTCCCTGGAAAAGCCAAGTGGGGCTGCAAACTTCACTTCCTCTTCAGAGAGAAGGACTAGCAATGTATCTGCCCATCCTTCCTGTCTCCTGTCTCTAGCTGGTCCAGGCTCACCCACTGGGGTGTCAGTTCCATCATGGTGCTTGGCTATTGTACCTGGCTTTTCCCACCCGAGCCTTGGGAAGCCAGAGCCTCTTGGGTCTGATAGGGTCAAACCTAAGCTGTGTTCCCTCATTCCTCACCAGTGAAGGTCCTTGGAGGCTCGGCTGAAGCCTGGCTCTTGTACCCAGAGGAGGTACTGATAAGACTCAGTGATGGAGGCAGCGGACAGGCTTGGCTAATACAGGACTTGGAGGAGACAGCCAGGAAAAGGGAAAATGACAGAAAGTACCAAGAAGTTCACCAGAAGTAGATACACTGAATCCACTAAAAAAGCAATTAATACTAAATAGCAGCTGAAATGTATTGTACTGAACACTCACACTGGACTTGATTCAAATCCATATTGTAGTCTGAAGCCACATGGTGAGCCAAAACAAAAGTAAGTTCGGTCTTCAGAGGATGTAAACTGTCTGGCAGGAAAAAGACATTAATCAAATAACTGCCAAGGAAATGAAAAATGGCGAATATGAAAAGCACAACCAAGAATAAGTTATGCCGTCTTTTCAGAGCCTGTGGTAAGAGTTGTTGACCAAATCAGGGCATTGGGGAGAGATTTTCTAAGATATAACAAGGAAGTGAGATACTCAGGATGAAAATATGTGACTGAGGTGACAAGAGGGATCAGGAAAACACAGAGGGGTGATGTGGGCAAAAGCAGTGAGGACCAGGTATATTTAGAGGATGTGATCAAAGATAATGCTTGGGGCCACCTGAAGTAGGAGAGACAGACAGAAGCTGGGTCAAGGGAGGTCCTGAAGTCCATTCTGGGGGTTTCTGTCCTAACCATACGAGGCACAGGAAGACAGATGCCAGAGGGGTTTAGTAGATGTGCAAATGTTTATGCTGACAGTGAAGAAGAGAATGAACAAAAGAGAAAAAAGGATGAAGGGAGATTATTATAGTTTGGGAGACTTCCCTGGTAGTCCAGTGGTTAAGACTTCTCACTTTCAATGCGGGGCGTGAGTCCCATCCCTGGTTAGGGAACTAGGACCCTGCATGCCACGTGGCGTGGCTAGAAAAAGAAAACATTATCGTAGCTTGGACAGAGGAAATGACGATAGAATTGGAAGAAAAAGTAGAACGATTTGAGAGATGGTTGACTGTGACAGACATCTTGCAACAGCCAGTGAGACAAAGCTGAAGGAGGACTGTAGTCAAATGTTCTCATAACCCTAGATTTACACCTAGAGTTGTGGGCCCGAAAACTGTGGGTTAGACATGGCTTGGATTATTTTTGAATTATTTTTCTTCTAAATATACCACTTTACACTTTCCTGATCATGGACCTTTTTGTACACTCTTCTGAAACCTAATGGAGCACTTTTTTTTTTATCTCAGCCAGATATCCCACTGTCCAAGAGTCAAACAACATCTGTAAATGGCAGACATTCTTTCTTTCCCTTTCCTTTAGTAGTCTTCAGTAATCGATTAGGATGAAGGCTTGTGCGGATTTCTGGGATCACGCATTCACGCTTGCTCCATTGCTCGGTCATATGCAACTCTTTGCGATGCTATGGGCTGTAGCCTGTCAGGCTCCTCTATCCGTGGGATTATCCCAGCAAGAACACTGGATTGGACTGCCAATTCCTACTCCAGGGGATCTTCTTGACCCAGGGATTGAACCTGCATCTCCTGCAGCTCTTGCATTGCAGGCAGATTCTTTACTACTGAGCCACCTGGGGAGCCTTCTGGGATTATATTTTTTAAAAAAATAAAAATGAGAAGCACATTAAACTTAACAGCATCATTCCAGTTTTTCTAGTTTGGATAGAGATCATCATCTATTTTCTTGAGAAACTTTGCCCAACTCTGCAAAGCACAGGATGGGACACAAAAGAGATGGACAATTACAGCTTGAAACCTTCTGGGATTATATTTTTTTTAAAAATAAAAATGAGAAGCACATTAAACTTAACAGCATCATTCCAGTTTTTCTAGTTTGGATAGAGATCATCATCTATTTTCTTGAGAAACTTTGCCCAACTCTGCAAAGCACAGGATGGGACACAAAAGAGATGGACAATTACAGCTTGAATGAATGAAGGCAAGACTCTTGCTCTCAAGGCTTCCTTGTGCTCGTCTCTACAAAGAGAATCTGTTTATTCACCAGGTTGTTGTATAAGCCAGCGAGAAGTTCCTTTTCTGAGAGTAAATCACTTCTAACTAGGATCATTATCCAGACCACAATAAGGAATTGTAAAAGGTCTGTTCATGCTGTGGAGTGTAGGATGTTTTTTTTTCCACTGCAACAGGAAACATGATACTATTTTTTAGTGCAGTAATGCTGGTAGCAGAAGAAAATTCATTTAACTTTCTTATAAAGTACTATTATGATAAAAAAAGATAAAATGAAAGAAGTATTGTGGATGGTATTAAATATTAAACTCATATAAAACAACTGCATAAAATCCCATCAAAATTCTAATAAGGCAACTTGAACTTGCTTCTCTGGTGATAATTTTTATTTCATAGTGGATTTTATGCTTCAGCTGGCCACACACAAATTCTGATGGATACTTTTTAATGAGGCTCTTTTCAAAGTTTTAATAGTTACCACAACTAAAAACCAACTTTGTACGAGTAGGTGTTAATAAAATGTAAAACCATTTCACAACAATTCAAAATTTGCAACAGCTGAAATGAAATAAATGTACAGAATCCAAAAGATCTTTCTCCTCTCTTATTGACAAAGTATGGAGGAAATTTCCCTCACTGATATGAGTGGATGGCAAATGCAATCAAATGTTTTCATATAAAGTATCTCAAAACAACACACGAGTTCTTTTTGGAGAACATACATGAATGGTGAAGGCAATTATCTTCTACAGCTGGTTTGGACTAAAAGAGCATTAAAAAACTATCACTAAAAGAACACATCAACAGCAAATTAAACGGAAATATCCAGTATTTGTGAAAACAGAGTCTCTGGGCTGGTCCCTGAAGCTGTGCTTTCCCGGCTTTGCAGAAATGACTTCTTAGCTTTTCCTCTTATGTGGGCTGCAGGCTGTGTTTCTGGGGCACCTGAAACGTGAACTTCCCCTTCAGCTCTGCCAAAGTCTGGTCCAAAAAGGCAGAAAAGTGCTCCCCTGACCATGTTTCATATTAACAGAACAAGAAGAACAGATGTTGCTTATTCAGGTTGGTGTCTGCAACGGCGCCCTTGATCTCAGTCATTTTTTGTCCAAAAGCTCCCATGAGTCTGTGAAGCCAATTGGACCCTGGATCCTGGCAGCCCTGGAGATGAATAGGACAAAGGTACCCCAGGAACCCACTCCACTGAAACCAGGTTCTATAGAATTCTAGTTAAAAGAACCTCTTCCACCCTCCAGATGAGGAGGACAAGAGTGTGTGCTTATTGTTGTTGCTACTAAGTCCTGTCCAACTGTTTGTGACCCCACAGACTATAGCCCATCAGGCTCCTTTGTCCATGAGGTCCTCCAGCAAGAATACTGGAGTGGGTTGCCATTTTCAAACCTATTCTTAGCACATCAGGTGTGCTGGCATCCCAAAGGGTGGTAATGGATTCAAATAAACACACCCTGGTCTTACGGTGTGTCTTACGGTCTTATCTGTTATGCAGCAGAATACAGCTCCATCTTCTGAGCCCATCTAAGAAGTGTGGGCATTTTAATTACTGAGGACAAAACCAAGCTTTTAAATCTAAAGTAAATATGAGTCAGCAGAGCATTATACATGGAGGTTGAAAATAATGACTAAAGGTGCAATTCCATCCAAACAACACCTCAGAAGCAAATGAGTGAAAATAAACTCCTTCATAGTCTGTCACTCTTGTCAGGTAGTAAAGAAATCAACATAACTCAGCTGGGGGCTTTGGTTTGGTTAAGGAATCACTGAGTGGAAATCATGCTTCATTGCGAATCCCATCAGTAATGGCCCTTCAAAGTGGCT
Organism: Madoqua kirkii; assembly: GCA_006408675.1. Taxonomy (NCBI): domain Eukaryota; kingdom Metazoa; phylum Chordata; class Mammalia; order Artiodactyla; family Bovidae; genus Madoqua; species Madoqua kirkii. The sequence goes on along the minus strand of SJYC01079097.1, from coordinate 6,654 downwards.
GAATTATTTCTCTAAAGGAAGGAAATGTCATCTATTTCCTTTTTTATTTTTAATTTTCTGCACAGGAAAAACACTTTAAAAGAGACCTCAGAAGAATTTTAATTCCTAATAACTTCTCAATTATCTCACATGTGGCCTTAGAAATGTCACTCAAAATCTGCGATGACTCAGTTTTCCATCTCTTAACCAAAGACATGAGCTGAAACTTTATGTGAGGCCACATACTGCTAAAATCTGGAATTTTACCTTTGTTTCCTCACATCGCGTCATCAATTAGGACTGTTTTACTCAGGAACTGTGTGTTTTCTCAAACATAAAATGTTATATAAATCATCAGTGAAAGTCAAGAAAATAAAATAATGATGTAAAAAGATGCAAGCTTTAGGTAATAAAATCAGGGATGTTGTATCATTTATCTTTGAATCCCAGGGATGGTTTAACACATATTCAGCACTCAGTAGATATTTGATGAAGTCAAAGGATCCCTGCTAAATGCATAATTTTTCTTGATTGTTTCGGGAAGAATTTTCTTTCTTTCTTCTTTGCTTGAACTCCTCGGTACTAAAGCAGGGTGGCATGAAGGAATCACCCAGAGATTTTTTTTTCCTCAGTTCATGGCATCTTCACACTAACCCTCAGCATAGTGCACAGGGCTATCTTCCCAGGCTGTGACCTTGAAGCTGTGATTCAATGAGCCACTCACCCCTTTCAGAAACACGGGCTAAGCATTTACCAGGAGTCAGATACTTATGTTCGAGGTAAGAAATATTCCCTGGTGGCTCAGATGGCAAAGAATCTGCTTACAATGGAGGAGACCAGGGTTTGATCCATGAGTCAGGAAGATTCCCTAGAGAAGGGAATGGCAACCCACTCCAGTATTCTTGTTTGGAGAATTCCATGGACAGAGGAATCTGGCAGGCTACAGTCCATAGCATGGGAGAGTCGGACATGACTGAGTGACTTATACACAATACACAAAATGAATAAGTTGCTTCACAGAGTCTATAGTCTAAAGGACGAAAAGGAGGAGAAAACATTTAATTAGGTAACAAAGAAAATTTCAGTAGTGTTATGTTTTAAGTGTTATGAAGAAAAAATATAACTAGAGTAAGAGGGATGGAAGAAGTTGGAGTCAGTGGGTATTTCAGACAGCACCCCATTCAAGAGACATTTTAGGAGAGGTCATATGGTAAAATGAAGGCAGTCAATGGAGGGTCTGGGACCCAGAGACCAGCCAGTGGGGAGGCGAGCACAAACCCTAACACATAGAGATAACTTAGAGATTTGTGGCCATAGTCACCTGTGCAAGTGGGAAAGTGAGATGAAAAGTTGAAAAGTTCAGAGAACAACTATTCAAGTCTCAACTAGTCACTTACTAGTTGTATGGGGTCAAAACATCTCATTTACTCTCAAGAACTTATTTATCTTCTAACTGCAAGTTTGTAGTGCTTGGCATGGTGATTATAGTCAACAATACTGTATTATATACTTCAAAGTTGCTACGAGACTAGATCTTAAATGTCTTCACCGCAAAGAAAGAAATGATAATTATGGGATTTGATAGGGTGTTAGCTAACGCTAGGGTAGTCATCACAGTGCAATATACAAGTAAACCCAATCAATACACTGTATACCTTAAATCTATACAATGTTTAATGTCAAGTGTATCACAAATAAATAAATAAAAGATTCTAAAAGTGAAAGATGAAAAGAAAAATCTTATTTGACTTCTTCAAACCTGAGTTTATCACTGTGCATTAGTGGTGATAATATTTGCCTCATGGACTTGCTGTGAGACAGTCTAATGGATACCATCCTGAGTGTGTGCTAAGTCACTTCAGTCGTGTCCACCTATGTGACTCTGTGGACTGCAGCCCTCCAGGCTCCTCTCTTCTTGCGATTCTCCAAGCAAGAATAATGGAGTGGATTGCCATGCCCTCCCCCAGGGTATCTTCCCGACCCAGGAATGGAAGCTCCATCTCTTATGTCTCCTGCATTGGCGGGGAGATTCTTTACCACTAGCGCCACCTGGGAAGCCCAGGTACCATCCTATGGTTTGCCAAATGAAAGTCAAACTCCCTAACACAGCACTCCAGGTGCTTTTGACCTTGGGTCTGGCTGCCTCAGTAGCTTCATTTCAGCCTATTTGTCCTCATTCACTCTTGACCCAAATGCAGTGTGTCCTTGCAGTTCCCTGAAATTGATTTTCCTTTTGTTCACAGCTCCCTCTACCTCCTTGTCTTAGCTTACTTTTTACTTGCTTATCCACACCTGTCTAAGCAATTCTTCTCGGCCCTCCAACAATACACTGAGCACTGCTGACCTGTAATCACTGTTTTGTCTCTCCCTCTCTGCTCTAGCGACCTTAAGAAGACAAACGTATTTGCACATCACATTCCCACATAACCTGGAACAAATAGGTGTTCAGTGAGTTTTATGTGATAATCTCCATGCCAGCTGGGGTTGACTTAATGCTAAAAGATCTGAACCCACCCAGCACCTGCTGTGAAGTTCAAGTTCCTGCTATTAGTCACGTTAGGCTGGGTTATTCCATAATAACAAACATTCCTAAATCTCAATGGCCAAACACAAATAAGAATTATCTCTTACTCATATAATATGTTCAACCTGGGTCAGCAGGGAAATCTGCTCATTAAAGCTCCTGGAATTCAAGAGGACCGAGGCTGCTTCTAAACACGGATTTCCTTGGTCATCACTGCAAAGAGAAGTGAACTCTTGCTTGTCTGAAAGTATTTGGCTAGAGGATTCTTAAAGGCCCATTTTCAGATGTTTCCTAAAGTGCTTGGCTTCCAGTTTGACTAGAATTTCCATGAAAGCAGCTCCTTTGAATATATTTCAGGAGCTAAGTGGGATGTGGAAAAAATCCTGCACATGCGCTCACACACGTGCACACAGGCAACATACATGTGCATATGGGAGGACACAAAGCAATCAACAACTGTTTCTGAAACATCACAGAGCCTAAAATCCTGTAGTCATCAGTGTCACCCACCAGGCTTCAGTATAGAAGTGATTTGCCTGATGTTCAGCTATCCCGACTATCACATTGCCTTAGAATTGGGAGTCAGGGCCACATATCCATGTAGGAGGTTCTGCACTTCCACCTAAAATAAAATCAAGTTCCACCAGTAAATGTGAAATTGGGCAAGTCACTTAACTTTTCTGAAACTCAATTTTGAAACTCTAGTAATCAAAAGCATTAAGATCATGATAATAGCAGCAATAGCTGACATGCATTGGGCATCTATTCCCATGTACTGTCTTCGTCAATTCCCACTTTACACACACACACACATATACACACACACACACACACACACACATACACACACACACATCTATTAGCTAGAGCTATTATCCTATTTTGCAGAAAAGGCAACCGAAGTGCAGAGAAGAGAAATTTAGTATTGTACCTAGAGCTGCAATTAAGCCAAATCAAACTAAAGTTGAACTCCACAGCTAGGGCTCTTAATCCCAATGTTATACATCAATGGAAGAGGACAAGAGTGCCAAAAATCAAATGCTTGAGTGCATTAGATGGGAATATGCTAATGAAAAGTTAGTAGTAAGATGTAACAAGGAATTCTCCCAGATTATTATAAACCCCCGAAGATAGGAATTGTGCTGCATTTATCTGAGTGTTTCTTGGCATATAGTAGACATTTAATAAATGTTTGATGTATTCAGTAAACATCAATTCAGGTGACTCACTTGCCATATCCCACTAGCTACATGGGATACTATAGGATTATGTCTACCTGATCAAAGACTGTACTGTTGAGGTAGAAACACTTGAGTAAGCTGTCAGTCAATCATTTCTCTTTTCTGGGAATGAGAGAGCTGAAAGAAAGATTCCAGGGACCGAGGGACAATTGGAACTGAGTTACATCAATGACTGAAACAGAGAAAAAAGAGCAGTAAAACATGTTGCTGAAGTCCTCGAAGATGGCCCAGGTTTTATCCCTCCCAAGTTCCATTGTTCATCTCTTCCTTTTACACTGAACATTTCAGTTTTCCACCATGAAATCCCATCCTTTCTACTTTGATTGGTTTAAACTAGCTGCAGACTTTTTCTATAGTTTGCAGCAAAAAGAGCGGCAACTAATGAAATTCATTAACATTCATATGGAAAGATGTTATGGACCAAATGTTTGTGTTCCTTCAAGATTTATATGCTGAATCCCTAATCTCTGATACACTGGTATTTGTAGATACTACCTTTGAGAGCCAACTAGGCTATAAAGATAGAGTCCTTACAAATGAGATTAGTGCTTTTAAAGTACCACCTAATCTGCCTCTTCCTGTCTGCAGGTCAGGAAGCAACAGTTAGAACTGGACATGGAACAACAGACTGGTTCCAAATAGGAAAAGGAGTACCTCAAGGCTGTATACTGTCATCCTGCTTATTTAACTTCTATGCAGAGTACATCATGAGAAACGCTGGACTGGAAGAAACACAAGCTGGAATCAAGATTGCCTGCAGAAATCTCAATAACCTCAGATATGCAGATGACACCACCCTTGTGGCAGAAAGTGAAGAGGAATTAAAAAACCTCTTGATGAAAGTGAAAGAGGAGAGTGGAAAAGTTGGCTTAAAGCTCAACATTCAGAAAACAAAGATCACGGCATCTGGTCCCACCACCTCATGAGAAATAGATGGAGAAACAGTGGAAACAGTGTCAGACTTTATTTTGAGTGCTCCAAAATCACTGCAGGTGGTGATTGCAGCCATGAAATTAGAAGACGCTTACTCCTTGGAAGAAAAATTATGACCAATCTAGATAGTATATTCAAAAGCAGAGACATTACTTTGCCGACAAAGGTCCGTCTAGTCAAGGCTATGGTTTTTCCTGTGGTCATGAGAGTTGGACTGTGAAGAAGACTGAGCACCGAAGAACTGATTCTTTTGAACCGTGGTGTTGGAGAAGACTCTTGAGAGTCCCCTTGGACTGCAAGGAGATCCAATCAGTCCATTCTGAAGGAGATCAACCCTGGGATTTCTTTGGAAGGAATGATGCTAAAGCTGAAACTCCAGTGCTTTGGCCAGCTCATACGAAGAGTTGACTCACTGGAAAAGACTCTGATGCTGGAAGGGATTGGGGGCAGGAGGAGAAGGGGACGACAGAGGATGAGATGGCTGGATGGCATCACAGCTGAAACTCCAGTACTTTGGCCACCTCATGCGAAGAGTTGACTCACTGGAAAAGACTCTGATGCTGGGAGGGATTGGGGGCAGGAGGAGAAGGGGACGACCGAGGATGAGATGGCTGGATGGCATCACGGACTCGATGGACGTGAGTCTGAGGGAACTCTGGGAGATGGTGATGGACAGGGAGGCCTGGCGTGCTGCAATTCATGGGATCTGAAAGAGTCGAACACGACTGAGCGACTGAACTGAACTGAACTGAACTGAACTGGTTGATAAGACAGGGAAGAGAAGACAGAGAGAGGTAGATGAAGTAAAGAAAGGAAAGAAAAGAAAGAGAGAGAGAAGAAAAGGAGAGAGGGAGGAAAGTAGGAAGTGAAAGTGAAGTTGCTCAGTCGTGTCCAACTCTTTGCGACCCCGTGGAGTGTAGCCCGTCAGGCTCCTCTGTCCATGGAATTCTCAAGGCAAGAATACTGGAGTGGGTTGCCATTTCCTTCTCCAGGGGATCTTCCCAACCCAGGGATTGGACCCGGGTCTCCTGCATTGCAGGCAGATGCTTTATCCTCAGAGCCACTAGGGAGTAGATGGGAGGAAAAATAAATAGGTTTCAAAAACAAAAGAAGCAGTGGGGAGGGAAGAAAAAGAAAAAAGAGAGTGAGGAGAGAAGAGAAAAGAGAGAGAAAAGAAAGGAGAGGAAAAGGAGGAGGGAAGACTGAGCAGGAGTGGGGAAGAGATGAGTCTTTCTCCAAAAGATGAAGTCTGGAAAGAAACTTCTGGTAACCTCATAATAGCACTCTGATCTGTCTCAGACTGGAGGCTCACCTGTACCCAGGACTCTACAACATCCCCTTTGTAATTTTCATATATGGTTTTTGATACCTGTTATGATATTATCACACCTAATATGCAGATAAAAAAAAGAAAAGAGGAGAGAGGTTAAGTTACTTGATCAAGGGCACAGGGCTGCCTAGGGGAAGTCAGGCTTTGAAGCCAGATTTGACTTGCAGACTGTGTGTGTTTCCCCAGATGAACTGTTGTTGTTTAGCTGCTCAGCTGTGTTTGACTCTTTTGCAGCCCCATGGACTGTACCCTTCCCAGGCTCCTCTGTGCATGGGATTTCCCAAGTAAGAACACTGGAGTGGGTTGTCGTTTCCTCCTCTAGGGTATCTTCCCAACCCAGGGGTCGAACCCACATCTCCTGCATTGGCAGGCAGATTCTTTACTGCTGAGACACCTGGTAAGTCCCTCAGATGAATTACCGGTCCTGTAATGAGTAGAGGGTGGTCCCAGTCCTTTAACCTCTTTGCGACTAACCTCACCTATGAAATAAAAAGATGTGAGTCTCTTGTATCACTTCCAGTAAGTCAATGGCTTTATTATCACCACAGCATACTGTATTTCTTGGAATATAAGACTTCATTAATTCTTATCAGTTCAGTTCAGTTCTGTAGCTCAGTTGTGTCCGACTCTTTCAGACCCCATGAATT
>SJYC01079096.1:0-57984 GCA_006408675.1 Madoqua kirkii | reverse complement strand
TGATCCCTATCTCCTGTACAATGTCAAGAACCTCTGTCCATAATTCATCAGGCACTCTATCTATCAGATCTAGGCCCTTAAATCTATTTCTCACTTCCATTGTATAATCATAAGGGATTTGATTTAGGTCATACCTGAATGGTCTAGCGGTTTTCCCTACTTTCTTCAATTTAAGTCGGAATTTGATCATAAGGAGTTCATGATCTGAGCCACAGTCAGCTCCCGGTCTTGTTTTTGCTGACTGTATAGAGCTTCTCCATCTTTAGCTGCAAAGAATATAATCAATCTGATTTTGGTGTTGACCATCTGGTGATGTCCATGTGTAGAGTCTTCTCTTGTGTTGTTGGAAGAGAGTGTTTGCTATGACCAGTGCATTCTCTTGGCAAAACTCTATTAGCCTTTGTCCTGCTTCATTCTGTATTCCAAGGCCAAATTTGCCTGTTAGTCCAGGTGTTTCTAGACTTCCTACTTTTGCATTCCAGTCCCCTATAATGAAAAGGATATCTTTTGGGGGTGTTAGTTCTAAAAGGTCTTATAGGTCTTCATAGAACCATTCAACTTCAGCTTCTTCAGCGTTGCTGGTTGGGGCATAGACTTGGATAGCTGTGATATTGAATGGTTTGCCTCGGAAATGAACAGAGATCATTCTGAGTGCAGGGGGCTGTGACAGCACACGGAGCACACCCGAGAGGAACTATCCCACATCCGAGGTCAGGGGTCAGGGGCGGTGGCTGAGAGTGCCAGGCCACAATGGCACAGAAATGGCTAAGAGGAACTACCCCATGTCCAAGGTCAGGGGCAGCGGCTGAGAATGCCAGGCTGCAATGGCGCAAGAACAGCCAAGAGGGGCTACCCCACGTCTGAGGTCAGGGGTGGTGGCCAGGATGAGCAACCCCATGTCCAAAGAGCGGTGGCTGTGTGGGTATAGGAGGGCCTAAAGGAGCGATTCCATGTTCAAGGTCAGGAGGGGCAGCGGTGAGGGGATACCCCTCGTCCAAGGTAAGGAGCAGCGGCTGCACTTTGCTAGAGCAGCCCTGAAGAGATACTCCACACCCAAGGTAAGAGAAACCCAAGACGGTAGGTGTTGCAGGAGGACATCAGAGGGTAGACACACTGAAACCATAATCACAGAAAAGTAGTCAGTCTAATCACATGGACCACAGCCTTGTCTAACTCAGTGAAACTAAGCCATGCCCGTGGGGCCACCCAAGACAGGTGGGTCATGGTGGAGAGGTCTAACAGAATGTGGTCCACTGGAGAAGGGAATGGCAAACCACTTCAGTATTCTTGCCTTGAGAACCCCATGAACAGTATGAAAAGGCAAAATGATAGGATATTGAAAGAGGAACTCTCCAGGGCAATAGGTGCCCAATGTGCTACTGGAGATCAGTGGAGAAATAACTCCAGAAAGAATGAAGGGATGGAGCCAAAGCAAAAACGATATCCAGTTGTGGATGTGACTGGTGATAGAAGTAAGGTCCAATGCTGTAAAGAGCAATATTGCATAGGAACCTGGAATGTCAGGTCCATGAATCAAGGCAAATTGGAAGTGGTCGAACAAGAGATGGCAAGAGTGAACGTTGGCATTCTGGGAATCAGCGAACTAAAATGGACTGGAATGGGTGAATTTAACTCAGATGACCATTATATCTACTACTGCAGGCAGGAATCCTTTAGAAGAAATGGAGTAGCAATCATGGTTAACGAAAGAGTCCAAAATGCAGTACTTGGATTAACTCTTATATACTTCATTATTTCATGCAGCACTAAAGAAGAAAAACAAATGCTGCTAATTAAACTATAAAGCAACACTTTTACCACTTAGAATTTTAAGTGCATACTTACTGAAAGAGCATTTAAACAGATAAATATAGATTTTAACAGATACCACACTTGTAGATATAGTATACATATATATATATATTTCATATATATATATGAAAATATAACTGATATAAATTGGGAACTATATTCCTAAAACTTTCAAAGTGGTGCCATTCTGAATGGCTTTTCATCTCAAAGTCATCAGTGTTCTATGCCATCAAGAGCATTGGTATTGTATCATTTCACTTCTTGAAAGGATCTTCTATTGTCTTCTGGGTTTTCTTCCAAGCTGCTTATCTTCATTGCTCCAGCTTTAATTCAGGCACTCTCTGGATTTTATCAGATGTTGTCAACAGAAGATTTTGTAGACTACTTCATGGAGATATAACTTCAAAGGGTAAATTTGTGGTCATTTGTCAGTTTGAGTGACAGTGAGGCCTGCTGTGTTGGGAGCTCCACTGAGGGCCATCTCTCCACTCCAAGTCATCCCCAAATGAGGGAACTTTCAGATAAACTTGGGTGCAATGGGGTCTTAGGCTCTGGGCACATGGAGAATTCATAACCAAATCCTCGCCTTCCAACCATAAGCCTCACCCCAGAGTTGAAGCCAAAGAGTGAAACTCTATTTGTGATGACCTCCTTCTGGGTTCCATAGCCACCATGTCTAGACTCTATTGGTGAACTCCCTGGGGTTTGTAAGGAGTACACTCAAGTCTAATTAATTAATCTAATAGTGTGCACTGTCGTTAAAGAGTAAGCACAGCTTTAATGAAGACAAAAGGGCAGCAGATGTACCTTTTGATTGTAACCAGGGCCACGTTGTCTTGCCCGCCCTGTTCTCTCCTCTCCTCTCTTGGCTGCTGCTGATCCCCACTCATATTCTCTCCTACCTCCCTGGGTATTTTCTTCTATGATGTAGTAGTAAGCACAAGAACTTGAAAGCTTCCACTGGTACTGAGTCCCATTCCTGAACCATATAGAGGAATCTCTGTGTAGGCTTGATGAGGCCTCAGTTTGCTCATCTGTACTATGGGGGGAATGGTGTCTATCTCAGGGGTCCTTGTGTGGATTAGATACAGTGAAGTGTGTGAAAGTGCTGGGTTCACAGTGGATAGGTGCAACTTACTCTCCTTCCTTCTCTTCTGTCCTCTTCCCTTTTACATCTTGCTCTTTTCAAAACCTTTTCCATCTTCCACCCATGCTCCCCCTCTTTCCCTTCCTTCCTTCCTCCTTTCTTTCTTGCTTCTGTTGTTCCCTTGCTCCCTCCTTTCCTCTCCTTTCCCAGACTTCCTCTTTTTGCTCATCCTCTCCTTCTCCCACCTGAAGTCATCAGAGGCACAGGAGGTCTGAGACGTCTCTGGATGTCTGGCAAGGCCGGTGAATCTGTAAAAAGCTGAAACACAGGAATAGCACTCGAAGTGGCAAAGCAGAGAAAGGTGTCTGTTGTGTGATTACGACAAGTCTGTCTTTCTCTCACTGTCTTGGTTAATGAGGGATACACAAAGAAACAAGAGATTGGGGAGGTCAGAACCAGAGAAAGGGGCAGTTTCTCCTAGCTGATGCCTCCTGTTTTGTACCTTGTATTTATTCAAGGTCACTGCAGAGAAACAGATATGACTAACTGTAGACTTGGAAAGTTTCAAATATTCGAGCACATGAGAATAGTTCTCAGGGACCTATATGATCTTGACTGAACTGCAGCAAATCTAAATGGTTATTGTTTGTTTGTTTGGGTTATTTATTCATTAAACCTACCATAGCTACCTGGGGAGCAATCTATTATCTGCCTGAATGGTAATCCTAAGTGGTTTTCTCTTATCACGATGGTGGAGTCTGGAGGGGAGAAAGACTTTATCTCTGATAAAAAGAAGGTGATGAGGAGGGACTTCCCTGGCTGTCCAGTGGCTAAGACTCCACCTCCCAGTGCAGGCGTTCGACCCATGGTTAGGAAACTCCATCCCACATGTTGCAAACAAGAGCTGGTGCAGTCAAATAAATAAACTTTCTTTTTTAAAAAAAAAAAAAAAGGTACTGAGGAGAAACTCTGAGCATCACTCCTCCTTCTGCGTCTACCTGTTTATGTGGAATGGGAAACTGAATGCTTAGAGATGCTACAATCACCTTGTGACCATAAGGAAAAAGCCAAAGGAATTCTAGAGAGTCAGCACGGAGTCCCTAATATAATTAACTTCCTGAACCAAAGCAGCAAATCTCTACATTCCCGATTCTTGCCATGAAAGAAAAACTAACTCCTATTTGCTTAAGTTGTCTTTATTTGGGTTTTGCGATTATTTGTAGCCAAAAGCATTTCTCATTTGTAGAGGCATCTAACCTAGACCTAGAAAGCCAGGGAAAGCCTCTTCTTGAAGAAGAGGACATCCATGCGAAGAGCAGAAGGACGCGGAGAAAGAGGGCTCTAGGCAAAGGGAAGAGTAAGTCCATGGATTCAGAGAAAAGAGAGAGCTAGGTTCCTTGGGGAAGGTGAATCATCTGAGGGTTAGGGTGTAGTCTTCAGTATTGAGCATTTGCAGTGTGTGATGCACTATACCTACCAGGCGCTTTATACAAGTTACCTTCAGTCCTCACAAAATGATGAAGTTGTCATTTCCCTCCCTCCATGATATGAAAGTTCAAAAACACCAAGTAATTGAGCAAGATCACAGACCTGTCATCTTGTAAAGTCACAACTCAAGAACGAGTCTTCCTAACTGCCACAGCACTTCATTTCAGTAAACATGAAAGTTGCTCAGTTGTGTCCTACTCTTTGCAAACCCATGGACTAAACAGTCCATGGAATTCTTCAGGCCAGAACACTGGAGAGGGTAGTCTTTCCCTCCTCCAGAGGATCTTCTCGACATAGGAATTGAACCGGGGTCTCCTGCATTGCAGGCAGATTTTATACCAACTGATCTATGAAACATAGTATTTAATAATTCCAATAACATCTGAGAGCTAGACCAATCTCTTCCAAATTGTTTTTACTTTAATTCACATTACGAAATCTATGTTAACTGGTACCCAGTACATAGAGAGTGTGTGAATATGTGTATATGTAGCTAAGGATGGCCAGATCTACTTGATTCTTAACTGTATCAACGTGAGTTTAAATATCATGCTGGATAGTGAGAAATGCTGTATTGTACTAAATTTTGTTTTGTGAATTTCAGATAATGTCATGCCAAGAGTTTGATAAGGTATTTTTCTGAGATTTTATCAATCTTTCTTCTGTTTTTAACATCAGAGAGGAAGAATTTGGATAAAACAGAAAGCCTTTATAAAAAGTAGCAAGATATAATTATCCTTATGATTGTGTTCTATTGTTTTACTGATTTGTTCTGTAAGTGCTAATTGTGACCCATCAAGTGGATTTCACACCCCACGATTTGGTTGGAACCCACAGTGCAAAAAAAAAAAAAAAAAACTAATCAGGAGAAATGAGTCTCACCCATTTTGTATATGTGAATTATTTTGAGATTAATTTATGAGATTTGCTTTTGTGTAGTTCCTTTTCCCTTTTCCTTCATGCAAGCCTTCTACAAATCGCTTCCAGAAAGAATGACTAGAAAGTGCAAGTAGTCTTTCTATCTTTTGTTTTTATAAAAAAAAAATTTCCAAAGAGAACAGGAAAAATCAGATGGGCTTGTAAGAAACATAATGCGAGGATTCTGACCAGACTAAAGGAGATATTCCTACAATGGGGCAGAAGGAGAGAAAGGAAGAGACAGACAGACAGACAGAGACAGAAACAGAGATGGGGGGAGCTATTGCATACTACACAATGACTTCCTGGAGGTGCCCTAGAGAGGGCCCAGCACCCTAAAGAGGAGGGGCTACGTCCGGTGTCACGAAGGCCCTTAAGCAGACCTTGAACGAAGCAATGCAGATGCTGCTGGCCCTGCAGGAACCGTGCGATTAGGACCAAAGACTGACTGCCTCCGTGGAGACTTTTACAAATAAGACAGCCAAAGACCAAAGGGCATGCATCTTCACCCTCTTCCTCACTCCCTCCCACACACACCTGGGCACTACATAAGAGCCTGGAACTGTGGCATCCTCTTGGGATTAGGAGGGTATAGATGAAAGCCTCAAGAAGCATGCAAGTTAAATGTCTCACAAACTGGATGAAAACAGAAATACATCGATTTTTAAAAGATGAAGAGAAATGTTTCTTTTACACTTAAGCAGTGGACCGAGATCTATATACACAACTACATCAATAAATTTAACTACATTAAATGTGTTATACTACCATCTATGAGCCTTTACCCTAAATATTCTACATAGATCCCAAAGATCTCCAAGAGGGAAACAGTAATAAGGTGAAACATTTCAAGAAATAAGAAGAGTGGGGTCTTCCCCACTCTTAAGGCTCTGCTCTTCCAACGCAGGGGGTGCTGGATTGAATCCCTGGTGTGGGAATAAGATCCCAATGGTTCACAGTGCAGCCCAAAGAAAAAGAACATTTTCTTTTACACTTAAGCAGTGGACCGAGATCTATATACACAACTACATCAATAAATTTAACTACATTAAATGTGTTATACTACCATCTATGAGCCTTTACCCTAAATATTCTACATAGATCCCAAAGATCTCCAAGAGGGAAACAGTAATAAGGTGAAACATTTCAAGAAATAAGAAGAGTGGGGTCTTCCCCACTCTTAAGGCTCTGCTCTTCCAACGCAGGGGGTGCTGGATTGAATCCCTGGTGTGGGAATAAGATCCCACATGGTTCACAGTGCAGCCCAAAGAAAAAGAACACGTCTGGGGTATTAAATTAAGAATCAGGTAGATTTTTTAAAAGATTCAGTTCAGTTCAATTCAATCGCTCAGTCGTGTCCAACTCTTTGTGACCCCATGAATCACAGCACGCCAGGCCTCCCTGTTCATCACCATTTCTCGGAGTTCACTCAGACTCAAATCCATCGAGTCCGTGATGCCATCCAGCCATCTCATCCTTGGTCATCCCCTTCTCCTCCTTCACCCAATCCCTCCCAGCATCATAGAGTACGGGAAAATGATCTACTTTGTTTCCCATTGAGTCTGATCACTTTGCCCTAAGACTTCTTCAGTGCACCAGATTAAAAAGCAGATATTAAACCATTGCCAATGGAAAGTTGGGGCTTCCCCGGCGACTCAGACAATAAAGAATCTACCTGCAATGCAGGAGACCCAGGTTCAATCCCTAGGTCAGGAAGATCCCCTAGAGAAGGAAATGGCAACCCACTCCCGTATTCTTACCTGGAGAACTTCATGGACATAGGAATCTAGTGGGCTACAGTAGTCCATGGGGTAACAAAGAGTCAGAGAGAACTGAGCGACTAACACTTTCACTTTCAAAAGAAGGTTTGGTGATGTGGGTGAACTACCTGCAAACTCTTTTACTTTTTCTTTTATAACTACTTCTTTTAGGGAGCATCTTAACAGCTTGTCCAATGGGCTGTATGTGTATGTGTTCTCATTATCATTTCAGTACGTGAAGGCTTCATAAGCGCTGCCACAGCAAGCTCATATCCTACTGAAACCAGAGGCAAAGGAATCATCTTTTAAGAAGAAAATGGTGCTTATGTCTGTCTCCCTTGGATAGATCTTTCTCTGACTTGCCTAACTGATGAATTCTGTGTATAAATACGCTGTCTCACAATCACTTTCCCACTGATGAAATTTCTTCTCTCAGGCACTGGAATCTAACTGAACCTAGTTCCCATGAAGATCCAAAATGTACACAAAATTTTCCCTTTCTTACATTTTACAATGCAAAGAAAACACACGAAAGGAGTAAAATGGACATTTCAATCTTTCTATTGTATATTTGTGCTGCATTTCAAATGAAACGTGAGTTTAAATTTGGTCATTCATAGACCCTTTCCATGGATAGCCTTATTTAATTTGGACATTGACTTCTCCTGGAGTTCTGTCAAAGTAGTCCATGCTCTGATATTTCCTAAGAACAGTGCTTCCAGTCAAGACAGTCATATCCTTTTCATCACCCTGCCCCCCAGCTTTATTGAGATATAATTGAAACTAAGAGCAGCATTTATTTCATTTCTTCTTTTAGCATTTGTTTATTGACTTGGTTTTGGGTGTGCTGGCTCTCTGCTCCTGTGCGGGCTTTTCTCTGGTTGCGGCGAGTGGGGGCTGCCCTCCAGTTGCGGTCCACCGCTTCCCATCGCAGCGCTTTCTCTTGATGCGGACAGGCTCTAGGGTGTGGGGGCTCTGGTAGTTGCAGCTTCCAGGCTCTAGAGCACAGGCTCAGTAGTTGTGGCACACAAGCTCAGTTGCTCCTTGACATATGAGGTCTTTCCCAACCAGGGATCAAACCAGCATCTCCTGCATTGGTAGGTGGATTCTTTACCACCGAACCACCAAGAAGCACCAAAACTGTATACATTTAAGGTTACAACTTGATATTTTGACATACAATATGAGTTCATCACAATCAAGTAATTAACATATGCATTACCTCATACAGTCTTTTTTTTCCCTTCATGTGTGTGTGTGTGTGTGACCATTTAAGATCTATCCTCAGAAAATTTCCTGCACTTTTCCTTTAAGGACTTCCAGCTTTGGAAGCTGCCTTGTCATCAACACCCTCCTTCCCTTTGGAAATAGGATCTCTCTGGTTTCAGGTCTCCTTCCTGAACTGAGTCCATCTTTTCTTTTACATGTGAATATTTTATATGTTTTCAGTTGAGTGTTAGAGTTTCTAAGGGTATTTTGCAAAGAGCACAGCTCTTATCAAATTTAAATCATATATTAGTTAGCCTAGAAAGTCAAAGAAGCATTTGAGAGGAACAAATTTTCCACATCTACTATACATGTGGCCAGCAGTAGGCAGCTGGAAACAGGATCTCTCTGGTTTCAGGTCTCCTTCCTGAACTGAGTCCATCTTTTCTTTTACATGTGAATATTTTATATGTTTTCAGTTGAGTGTTAGAGTTTCTAAGGGTATTTTGCAAAGAGCACAGCTCTTATCAAATTTAAATCATATATTAGTTAGCCTAGAAAGTCAAAGAAGCATTTGAGAGGAACAAATTTTCCACATCTACTATACATGTGGCCAGCAATAGGCAGCATCATCGTAAAGCAAATATTTTATTTTTTCCAATGGGGCAAGAGGCTCTTTTGCCACTAATATTCTTAGCCAAATGGTGCGATTATTTTGATAAAACCAATACGTGAAAAATCAGCTTTTTCACAAATTAGGAATAGTGTCCATAGCTCACACTGAGCAAAACCAAGCAGACCCTCTCTAGAAACAAGAATCCGTTCTGCTATCTCATCCATTTGGAGTCATCCCACTAGACTTCTCAAAGCCCAGACATCTCAGAAGTCTCTTATTTAATTTGCCTTTTGAAAGTCAAAATATATTTGACATTTTCTGGCCTATCAACCCTATTTAAATTAGGTAAAAAATGTGTGACCTGCTTGTCACAATGTTTTTATTGAGCACATAGAGGCTAGATTTATACAATTTAAATTTAACTGCTGCAATTTTGCTACAGGTGAGATCTTGGGCAAGTTTCTTGTTGAATGGAGCCTCAATATCTTAGTCAATAAAATGGGAATAATAAAAAATAGAGAAAGATCTAACTCGGAGAAATGATGGTTATAAAGATCATTGTAAAGGGTGAAGCGTGCCATCTACTATTGTTAATTTTATCATCTCTGTGTACAACTAGAGTTGTTAGAAACAGGGGGACATGGACTCAAGGAAAATCAGTTTTGCCCTTCAATGAGCTCACCAGTTCATGGAGGGATAAATGAGTAAGAACCATATTGAAGGGCTAAACAGAACAATTTGCCAGGTGGCTCAGTGGTAAAGAATCGGCCTGCTAATGCAGGAGACACAAGACATAAAGAGTTCGATCTCTGGGTTGGGAAGCTCCCCCGGAGGAGGAAATGGCAACCCACTCCAGTATTCTTGCCTGGAAAATTCCAGGGAGAGAAGAGACTGGTGGGCTACAGACCATGGGGTCGCAAAGAGTCGGACACAACTGAGTGGCTGAGTACAACAGAACGACAGAAAAGAAAACCAGAACAACAGAAAAGGAAATCACTAATTCTCATTGGAAATACCAGGAAAGCAGAGACGAAATTGCTTGGGCTTTGAAGGAATGAGATGAGTAGGGCTTTGAAGGAAGGTTATGAAAGGAATAGAGGGAAATTCTAAGAAGAAGAAGCTGTGTACAAAAAGACATTGAGTCTGCAAAAATCCTTTCCCTCTACAGTGGAGACACAGCCGTAATAAATATGCAGGGAATTAAAAGAAAGCACTATGAGAGGTCCAGTATAGCCTCAAAGCAATGTGTTGACTTTTCTTAAGTGATAATCACATGGTGGTTTGCATGTTCCCAAAAGCCTCCCAATATGTGTGCTGAGCCAGTGCTGTCATCCAAAAACAGAATTTTGGGGGTGCTGAACAGCACTGTGTCATTCCAACAAGAATAATGTTTTATCTTATTCTGTCATCCACGCTCTTATTTTCTAACAACATGTCCTAACACCTCCTACAGCAAAGGAACTTTCAGAGGAGTCCGTTGACCAGATGCAGTGTTTTCTCCCTGACATATTAGTTTCGACCTCTAAGTTTATGAAATTGTTTGAGCTGAGCTGCTTTCTGTTATGCTCATTCATCGGCCTGAGTCATTTTATCTGATTGGGTCCAATCTCCCCTTCCTTGGCATGCCTCCTTTTGCTGCTGAATAAATCATCCTGGGATATGTCCAGGAGGAAGATTTTCATAGGAAAGTTCCATCTGCATTCAACCCCTCATTTATTCAGGCTGAGTTCTCAGGCTCCCAAGGAGAAAGAATTGAGAAAATAAAGAGGTGTCTTCCACTGCCAAGTTTACTAATATGGTCATTAGCACAGATGACTTGGGGCTTGCCTGCAGCCTGAGGACACAGCTCCCCACACATGCTGGCACGGGGTCCACAGGAGCCCCCTCCTTCCCCCACCCAGCCCTCTGCCCTATTTGGGCTCCCCCGCCTCAAGTCAAGATACTTACTACCAAACCCAGAGTTTCAGGAGAGCTGGCCAGGCAGAGTCCAAGGTATTTAAGAAGGGAGAAAGCAAGTGGCATTTCTTTCTCAGGAATGTAATGCCCAGGACGATTTCATTAAGGTCTGCCGCTGCTGCTAAGTCACTTCAGTCGTGTCCGACTCTGTGCGACCCCCTAGACGGCAGCCCGTCAGGCTCCCCGGTGCGTGGGATTCATTAAGGTCTAGATAACTGCAAAAGTGGGTTGGGAGCAGGGGGAAGGGCTTTGCCCTTAAGTTCTAGCCTCACCGAAGAGACCAGCTATTCTGGGACCTCTTTACAGCTAAGGAATTAATACATCTACAACTGGGTTAAAAATAGAACCGACCTTCTTTCCATTTAAAATTGAACCTTTAATTTAGTTCTCTTTCTTGAGGGGTGCAGTGGTAGAAGACAACTCAAAAGGACTCGGATTAACGGAGTCTTTTCCAGGATGGACATAACATCTCAGAAATCTACTCTTAGGGGAAAATGCTGAGTCTTCTTCCTGCTTTGGGGCGGGAGTGGGGGCGATTCTATGTGCAAGACAGTTGACCAGTTCTGGGCTTCAACTGAAACCCACGTGTGTGGAAAAGAAAGGCTTGATATAATGAAATCTTGTGTTTCTGGGACACGGTGGACACAAATAACCCTGGAGATGGTGTAAGCGGTTGAGAAGGGAGGTAGGCACAGCTATTCTTGCCCAGGGCAGGCGAAGGGAGGGGAGTTTCTCCCAGGGAAAGCACAGGGGGGCCGTCCGCTGGGGAGGGCCTGAAGGGGGTGGCAAGGCAGTCCCTGGGGCTTTCGGGGGCGCCACGGAGAGCCGCGAAAGCGCCTGGGGCCTGACGTCATTGGCCATCAGCTGACCGTGCTCAGGGCCCGGGTTCCCCCGCGGCAGCCGCAGTCCCAGTGGCGGAGGTGGAGGCCACGGTGGCTCCGCCACCTGCAGCAGGGCTCGGGATTGCGGCGCCCGGGGCCCGTGCTCGGGTCGGCGCGGGCGCAGACACCACGCGCCCCCGGGTGGCGCCTGGCTCTGTCCCGAGCGCCACCAAGCGCTGTGTCCGCTACTGCTCGCAACCGGAGCTCGGCGGGCGGGAAACCGGGCTTCATCGGGCGTCTGGCGATGCCTTCCCCGCGGCCTCATACTCCACCCCGCCTGTAAGTTGGGAGAAACTCGGCGTGCGAGGCACTCCGGGGGCCCTGATATTCTAATGCCTCGCACGCTCCACCCCCTGGACTGGCGTGGTTAAGAGACTCTTTGGAGAAGCTGCCTACCTCTACAATTGCGGCTTCTTGGGGACATTTTGCTTTTAGCCCGAAAGTTGGCTTTGTCAAAAGACACCCCACTGGAGAGCGCGTAAAGGAGACCCTCTATTCCTTGGCGTTGGGCCCTCGGATTCCGTGGGCACAGCGGCCTACGAGTCCCGGCTGCGCACTTGCCCAGGACCCGAGCCAGTACCTAAAAAAGAACCGCGGAGGAACCGGCCCGCGCCGCCAGCTGGAGCGCTGCAGCCTGGCGTCAGGGCCGGCCGGGGGCGTCGGCCACAGCCCCAACGTCCTATCCAACGCTGAACTGCGCGCTCAGCCGCTTCCAAGACCCGGGACGCGCTGGCCAGATCTGGGTGCCAGGTCCCCGCCACCACCGCCCCCCCCTCCCCGCCCCGCTCCGGGGGGTGTGGCCTGGCGTGGGGGCGGGCTTAAGTGGCCGCGGGTGTCCGGCCGCTCTGACAGGTCTCCAAATTCTTCCCCGTCGCCCGGTGCCCGCAGCGCGCTTCAGAGCGCCCGGGCGACACGCGGCGCTTCCCTGGATCCGGCGGCGACTCCAGGCGACCTCCCCGCGGCCTCTGGCCTCCCTTCTCTCTCCAACCTTACACCCGCCGCAGCCACCCCGCTTCGGATCTTAGCCTCAGGAGTCTGTACCGGCGGCTTCTTCCAGTTCAAATTGTTGGCTTGGGAGCCCTCCCCACTTTTTCCTGCCCCCGCCTCCCGCTCCTCCCAGCTCCGGGCAAAATGGATTCCAACGAGCAAAGTGAAGGGGGGTGAGAAGCTTGGGCGGCGACCCCTAGGAAGCACAGCTGGAAAGGGGGCCTTCGTCTTACAGCCGCGACTGGGACCCTGAGATCCTCCCCTCTCCGCGAGGGATGCGTCGGGCCAGAGTCAGCTCAGCGCGGCCAGTCTTCGCTCAGCAAGTGGAGACAGCCAGAAAAGAACCCGGGGGTGGGGGAGGCTCAGCACACCCCCACTTCCAAATTAACTGTTTGGTGCCTCGTAAGCGCTGAGGCTAGCGCCCCTCCACGCCTCCCGCGGGCCACCCGCCACCTCACGGTCCCCCACTCCTCCTAATGGAGTTCTCCGAAGGGCTCTGTTCCAGCCTCAGCTGCTAACTTCGTACCCATCTGCGCCGCCGGTCACCCCCCGACCAGCCCCCCTGCAGCCGCCGCGCCGTGGGCGTCCCGAGGCCAGTGCCGCAGCCAGGACCCGCCCGGCGCGCAGCTCAAGCTCGGAGCCCCAAGCGCCTGGGCGCCTCTTGGAGAGCAAAGGCTACGCCGAGACGCTGAGCCGAGAACCAGCCGGGAAGCCCGAGCCCGGGAAGGGGGCTGCGTGGCTCCGAGCGCCGCGGCTGCTGCGGACACCGAGCACCGGCTGCCACGCACCCAAGCTGCGCGGGGCTGGCGGGAGGGCGGCGAGCAAGGACGCAGGGGTC
Source organism: Madoqua kirkii (assembly GCA_006408675.1). Lineage (NCBI taxonomy): Eukaryota > Metazoa > Chordata > Mammalia > Artiodactyla > Bovidae > Madoqua > Madoqua kirkii. The sequence goes on along the minus strand of SJYC01079096.1, from coordinate 44,435 downwards.
TGCGGCCACCTACCAGACGCCCTTTGCCCCGGGGCACACTATGACCTGACGCGCGAGGGCCCTCCTGCCCGGGGCGGCTGGGGAGAGAAGGGCTCGCCGCCCAGCTCCGACCAGGCCAGCCTCTGGGGCTTTAGGGACCTCCTCTCCCGGCGGCCTCCCGCCGGTCCTGCGCCTCCCTCCCCGCGGCCCGGCGCCATGGAGCTCTCCGATGTGCGCTGCCTGAGCGGCAGCGAGGAACTCTACACCATCCACCCGACGCCCCCGGCGGGCGACGGCGGGAGCGGCTCCCGGCCGCAGCGGCTGCTGTGGCAGACGGCGGTGCGGCACATCACCGAGCAGCGCTTCATCCACGGGCACCGCGGCGGCGGCGGGAACGGAAGCTCCAGCAAAGCCTCGGACCCCGGAGGCGGCGGCCCCAATCACCACCACGCGTCGCAGCTGTCCGGCGACTCGGCGCTGCCCCTCTACGCGCTGGGCCCTGGGGAGCGAGCGCACGGCACCGGCGGCCCCAAAGTCTTCCCGGAACGCAGCGGGAGCGGCAGCGCCAGCGGCAGCGGCGGCGGGGGCGACCTGGGCTTCCTGCACCTCGACTGCGCCCCGAGCAACTCGGATTTCTTCCTCAATGGGGGCTACAGCTACCGAGGGGTCATTTTCCCCACCTGCGCAACTCCTTCAAGTCCCGGGATCTGGAGCGCCTCTACCAGCGCTATTTCCTGGGCCAGAGGCGCAAATCGGAGGTGGTGATGAACGTGCTGGACGTGCTGACCAAACTCACCCTCCTGGTTCTCCACTTGAGCCTGGCCTCGGCCCCCATGGACCCGCTCAAGGGCATCCTGCTGGGCTTCTTCACCGGCATAGAGGTGGTGATCTGCGCCCTGGTGGTGGTCAGGAAGGACACCACCTCGCACACATACCTGCAGTACAGCGGTGTGGTCACTTGGGTGGCCATGACCACCCAGATCTTAGCAGCAGGGCTCGGCTACGGGCTCCTGGGAGACGGCATTGGCTACGTGCTCTTCACCCTTTTTGCCACCTACAGCATGCTGCCGCTGCCGCTCACCTGGGCCATCCTGGCCGGCCTAGGCACCTCTTTGATGCAGGTAGTCCTCCAAGCGGTCATCCCCAGGCTGGCGGTCATTTCCATCAATCAGGTAACTCCTGCCTGCCTTGCTCTTCCCCTGACTCCCCTGGAGGTTCTTTAGAAATCGCTTTTGTAAGAAACAGGATTACCTGGGCTCCCTTCGAGTCTCCTCCCCTAGCCTGGCACAGTGCCTTGCACCTAGGAGGTCCTGGGTCCCCCTGGGATGGTATTTCTTTCTCTTTAGAGGGAACTGGAATTAAATGACCTCTGAAGTTTCTACCAACTCAACCATTCCACTCTGATTTTGTGAGTAATTGCTCTCTTCTTAGCTTATTAGCTGATGTACAGTCTCCTTTCTGCTCCTCACACATCCCCCAAGGGCTGCAGGGAGGCTCTGGAGCAGGAGACGGAAGGGGAGGAGAAGCACCCCAATTTAGAAGGTGACCCATTCCTTAGCAGCTTTACTCTTGAGCATTACAGCAGGGGTTTGTAAGGGACTGTGGGATTCAGTGTTGGGTTTCTCTGAATCTCTGTGCCGCAAAGGAATCAACATTAGTTAACCCTGTACTAATTTCTGGTGCTGGGTACCCTACTTAAGTTTTCTCACGCAATACTTCAGTCAAGCCTGTGATACATGTTTTATGTGGGAATTCTTTTTTGTCTTGTGAGTCTACAAAGTCATTTTCTCTTATTACAGCATCCAACCCCAATGCTTTGAAAACATCAAATTCAGAACTTGAGTTTGGTGGGGAGGGGGAGCATGCCATTAGCAAAGAAGGCAAGTTTTTCTTCATCGGAAAGGGACATTTTGATGTAGATGATTTGAAATATTTAGGTGGAACCTGACTCTTTATGTCCCTTTCTCCCACTTTCTTCCTATCTTTCCCCATTAAATATGGATGTGGTTTTGTGAACAGAGTTCTCTTCATCTGTGAAGGAGGAGGTAGATGATGACTATTGTTTAAAATCCTTGAAATCAATAGATAATTAATGTCCTGGCACTTACTTGGCCAAATGTCTGGTAGGTAACAAGAATAAATGGAAGGAGAGTCATCTCCATAAAAATGAAGGAAGCGTATCAGCAGAAGTGTTTCCAAATAAAAAGCTGATGAGAGGTGCTTGAAGAGGGGCATGCTTTGTACATTCCTGCTTTAGCTTCAGCCCCTGGGGCACTTTTGCTCTATTGGAAGTTCAGAGGCTCCTCTTGAGGTCTGGTTTGAATAATGCTTCTTAGAATAAACAGGTACAACACGTATAAAAACTGCTCATGACTTTTAGAGTGCTGGCACTGTCAGAGTGCTTTCCCCATCACTGACCTTCTGGGCTTCTAGCTGATTTGGGATTCTCTCTCTTCTCTGCTAGCTCTGTATCCATTTGCTCAGGTTACTTATCTGGTTGACTGCTTTTACGATGTTTTTTGAAGTCTCCCTGGGTTGAGCAAAGAGCATATAAAGTACTTGGCTATGATCATCAGGCGTGAAATGAGGACATGAGAGCCTCTGTGAGTAAGGTCTGACCAGCTGAATTTTTTCTTATTAAAGATAATAGTGAATGTTTTCTTAAAATCACCATGCACCTGTAATATCCACATATGATAAGAGTCTCAGTTTGGAGATTATAGGAAAGTATATGTTAACTGTGTTTCTGAAACTCGTTGACCCGGTGATTTGAGCCCCAGTGTCCTCTGATTCTCTCCCTTTCTCCCAGGTTCTCTCCTGCTTCGCATCTGCTTTATTACCTGCCTAGACATCAGCTGGCCTCTCCTGACCCCTCCTGCTCCTTTCCCCTTCTTCCCCTTCTCAGTTTTTCTGTCTCCTTCTCCTCTTTCCTTCCCCTTCTCTTTTTTTTCCACTATGAGTCGTTTTCATAATATAACTATCCGGCCATTTGCGGAAAATTCCATTTCTCAAAATCCACTGCTTCTCATGCAGTAGCCTTTCTTGGTATGCGTTACTGAAAGACTTCATCTAGTCAGTTTGGAATAGTATTTAGAACAACACATCCTAAGTGGCAAATGATGAATATTTTCAAAGCCCTAAGTATAGAGATACTTTTTGTGCCAAACGAATCCAGAAAGTAAAGTTTGGATCCATATTCGTTTTATACTCCACTCAAATACTACCAGATGGGAGAAGATTAAAAATAACCCCCAAATGTCTTCCTACTCCCACCCCATCATAAACAATCCTTCGGTGTGAAAACTAGGGTCCTGGTACCTGCACACCAAGCTCACCCAGCTTTCTGCTTGAGTAGGACCTGTAGTTGAACCGTCCTCTCATAACTTGTCACCTTTTTCCAGACAGGAGGCACAAGCAGAGCGCTTTCCTCTGACTATAGGTGCTGAAAAGAACCTTGGTGGCTACAAAATATTTTCCTTTGGCGCCCTCTAGAGGTTCAAGTGTCTTTCCTGGATCTTGCAGGTGGATGAAGTGAAGCATTAATAGCTTAAAAAAAAAATAGCCTGTGGTTTTTGTATTGATGTTTGGTATACCATTTGATGATATACAGGGCATACTTAATACCTGCTAACGACCTTGTATAGAAACTGGAATAAAATCCTAACTCCTTACCATGGGCTACTGGATCCACTATTATTTAATGCTGCTTTTCTTGCTAATTAGATTTCTCTTCTCTCCTCTTTCCTTTTCCTTCTCTCTTCCTTTCTTTCTCTTCTACTCCTCAGCCTCCAAATCACTATTTTCCTGTCTTTCAAATATCCCGAACTCTTTCCCACTTCTTAGGCTTTATGCCTGCTGCCTGGAGCAATTTTTGCCAGGTTTTCCATGACTGACAAACCTCAAAAATGATTCCAGACTCAGTTCAGATGCCACTCCCTGGTACATGACGCGCCTTGTTTTCTCCAGAGCACGTGCATCATCTGAAATGATCTGATTTGTTTGTATTTCCTGTGTTTCTTCTCCCAACCCTGTACCCTCACAAGAATGTAAACACCATGTAAGAGGCAAGATGTTGTCTATCGTGTTTATCATTTTATCCTCATCACTTAGAAAAATGCCAGACACCTGGTAGGCCCTTCAATTACTGAATGAGCAAGGCTACTCATTGCATAAGCAATATTATGAAATAGCCAAGTCCCTCGATGTTTTTGGTGAAAGCTTTCTATACACACATACACACACACACACACACACACACACACACACACACACTATGTATGCAAGGCAGTCTTTTACACATTAACACCGTTGGGGAAATCAAAGCACGGTAGCAACTCTTTACATTTGTACACTATTTTGCATGTAACCAAGAGCCTTTGCATACATGATCTCATCTAGCAATGCCAAACAGATGGTAACATCCATCACTTTTCTTTCAGAGAAGAAAAGACAGGTTCTTAGAAACTTTAAAGGGACAGCCGGAAGATGATAAGAATAACAAGTGGTGAGGGCTAGATTCAAATCCTAGCTCAATGCTAATCATATTTCAGAAACTTTTCATCAAGCATCCTTCTAAAAACGTAAACATTTGAGTGGCTTCAGAGCGAGAGTTTCACCCGTGTTTCACCACTCAAGGGAGTAATATCCCATATAGCCCAAGACTTAACATATAACAAAACAGCCAAAGGGCAGTCAGGAGGGGAAAAATGATTAAATTGCGGGGAACAGGCTCTTTGTAGCTAGCTCATCTCATCATCTAGCTCAGCAGATATAAATTTGTCAACTGAAGGGCATAAACACTGGCGTATCTTCTTTCCCTATATTAATCTCGATTCCCATTAAGCGACGGCTCGTGTTGAACTTAGCATTTTCAAGAAGCAGGAAGCTGAGGATATAGTGAACATACCTCTCAGCTGTTTCCCTTCACCGAAAAGGCCATTTTCAAAAGGAACAAATGAGCTGGTGATTGCCTTCTCTAATCCAGGCTTGAGAGTCGGTTTCTTTTTTCCTCTGGAAGAATGTGGTATCTGTGGCTTCACGGGGTAACAACCAAGCTGCAGATCTCTGCAGATACCCTATATGAGGAAGAAAGAGTCCTGTGTTCATTCAGCTCTCATGTGCTTTCCACTGTGGATCCAAGATGGAGTCTATCAGGTTGACCACAAAGTTTGTTCGGGTTTTTGTAATACTGCACAGAAAAACCCCGAACAAACTTTTTGGCCAGCCCAATAAAAAGGGCCACCCAGGAAGTTCCTTTCTCCACTTGGTGAACCGTTGGAGAAAAGTCGTGAACTTCCCACCCAAGGAGGTTCTGTTCAAATACACAGATACGATCCCTGCGTATCTTGTATGTCTAATGTGGCATTGGAAATACTGAGGAACCCTTAGAAGTTACAAAGCCCAGTTCAAAGGATTCCTTTCTTTTGAAGTCTCCCCCTGAGATAGTTCAGCTGCTGGTAGTACTAGGACTGCAGTTATTCCTTCCTTTGGGAGTCTCATCCATTTTAAGTTATATCAGTTTCATCGTGGGCTTCCCTGGTGGCTCAGGGACTTTCCTTGTGGCTCAGCTGATAAAGAATCCACCTGCAATGTGGGAGACCTGGGTTCGATCCCTGGGTTGGGAAGATCCCCTGGAGAAGGGATAGGCTACTCACTCCAGTATTCTTGGACTTCCTTTGTGGCTCAGCTGGTAAAGAATCCACCTGCAATGTGGGAGACCTGGGTTTGATCCCTGGCTTGGGAAGATCTTCTGGAGAAAGGAAAGGCTACCCACTCCAGTATTCTGGCCTGGAGAATTCCATCAACTGTATAGTCCTTGGGATTGCAAAGAGTCAGACTGGTGGCTCAGTGTAAAGTATCCACCTGTCAACACAGGAGCACGGTTTCGAACCCTGACCTGAGAAGATCCCCTTGGAGAATGAAATGGCAACCCACTTCAGTGCTCTTACCTGGGGGACCCCATGGACAGAGTAGCGTGGTTCGCTCCAGTCCACGGTGTCGCAAAGAGTCAGACACAGTTCAGCGGCTGAAGAAACAAACAGCTTCACTATATGATTCAAGCCAAAGACAGTAGCACTTCTGTCCAGATTTCCTCTACGACACAGAATTCTCCCACATGTTAAACAAATTGTTTATCCTGCCAGTTCTTCCTGCTCCTTTCCCCTTCTTCCCCTTCTCAGTTTTTCTGTCTCCTTCTCCTCTTTCCTTCCCCTTCTCTTTTTTTTCCACTATGAGTCGTTTTCATAATATAACTATCCGGCCATTTGCGGAAAATTCCATTTCTCAAAATCCACTGCTTCTCATGCAGTAGCCTTTCTTGGTATGCGTTACTGAAAGACTTCATCTAGTCAGTTTGGAATAGTATTTAGAACAACACATCCTAAGTGGCAAATGATGAATATTTTCAAAGCCCTAAGTATAGAGATACTTTTTGTGCCAAACGAATCCAGAAAGTAAAGTTTGGATCCATATTCGTTTTATACTCCACTCAAATACTACCAGATGGGAGAAGATTAAAAATAACCCCCAAATGTCTTCCTACTCCCACCCCATCATAAACAATCCTTCGGTGTGAAAACTAGGGTCCTGGTACCTGCACACCAAGCTCACCCAGCTTTCTGCTTGAGTAGGACCTGTAGTTGAACCGTCCTCTCATAACTTGTCACCTTTTTCCAGACAGGAGGCACAAGCAGAGCGCTTTCCTCTGACTATAGGTGCTGAAAAGAACCTTGGTGGCTACAAAATATTTTCCTTTGGCGCCCTCTAGAGGTTCAAGTGTCTTTCCTGGATCTTGCAGGTGGATGAAGTGAAGCATTAATAGCTTAAAAAAAAAATAGCCTGTGGTTTTTGTATTGATGTTTGGTATACCATTTGATGATATACAGGGCATACTTAATACCTGCTAACGACCTTGTATAGAAACTGGAATAAAATCCTAACTCCTTACCATGGGCTACTGGATCCACTATTATTTAATGCTGCTTTTCTTGCTAATTAGATTTCTCTTCTCTCCTCTTTCCTTTTCCTTCTCTCTTCCTTTCTTTCTCTTCTACTCCTCAGCCTCCAAATCACTATTTTCCTGTCTTTCAAATATCCCGAACTCTTTCCCACTTCTTAGGCTTTATGCCTGCTGCCTGGAGCAATTTTTGCCAGGTTTTCCATGACTGACACAACCTCAAAAATGATTCCAGACTCAGTTCAGATGCCACTCCCTGGTACATGACGCGCCTTGTTTTCTCCAGAGCACGTGCATCATCTGAAATGATCTGATTTGTTTGTATTTCCTGTGTTTCTTCTCCCAACCCTGTACCCTCACAAGAATGTAAACACCATGTAAGAGGCAAGATGTTGTCTATCGTGTTTATCATTTTATCCTCATCACTTAGAAAAATGCCAGACACCTGGTAGGCCCTTCAATTACTGAATGAGCAAGGCTACTCATTGCATAAGCAATATTATGAAATAGCCAAGTCCCTCGATGTTTTTGGTGAAAGCTTTCTATACACACATACACACACACACACACACACACACACACACACTATGTATGCAAGGCAGTCTTTTACACATTAACACCGTTGGGGAAATCAAAGCACGGTAGCAACTCTTTACATTTGTACACTATTTTGCATGTAACCAAGAGCCTTTGCATACATGATCTCATCTAGCAATGCCAAACAGATGGTAACATCCATCACTTTTCTTTCAGAGAAGAAAAGACAGGTTCTTAGAAACTTTAAAGGGACAGCCGGAAGATGATAAGAATAACAAGTGGTGAGGGCTGGATTCAAATCCTAGCTCAATGCTAATCATATTTCAGAAACTTTTCATCAAGCATCCTTCTAAAAACGTAAACATTTGAAGTGGCTTCAGAGCGAGAGTTTCACCCGTGTTTCACCACTCAAGGGAGTAATATCCCATATAGCCCAAGACTTAACATATAACAAAACAGCCAAAGGGCAGTCAGGAGGGGAAAAATGATTAAATTGCGGGGAACAGGCTCTTTGTAGCTAGCTCATCTCATCATCTAGCTCAGCAGATATAAATTTGTCAACTGAAGGGCATAAACACTGGCGTATCTTCTTTCCCTATATTAATCTCGATTCCCATTAAGCGACGGCTCGTGTTGAACTTAGCATTTTCAAGAAGCAGGAAGCTGAGGATATAGTGAACATACCTCTCAGCTGTTTCCCTTCACCGAAAAGGCCATTTTCAAAAGGAACAAATGAGCTGGTGATTGCCTTCTCTAATCCAGGCTTGAGAGTCAGTTTCTTTTTTCCTCTGGAAGAATGTGGTATCTGTGGCTTCACGGGGTAACAACCAAGCTGCAGATCTCTGCAGATACCCTATATGAGGAAGAAAGAGTCCTGTGTTCATTCAGCTCTCATGTGCTTTCCACTGTGGATCCAAGATGGAGTCTATCAGGTTGACCACAAAGTTTGTTCGGGTTTTTGTAATACTGCACAGAAAAACCCCGAACAAACTTTTTGGCCAGCCCAATAAAAAGGGCCACCCAGGAAGTTCCTTTCTCCACTTGGTGAACCGTTGGAGAAAAGTCGTGAACTTCCCACCCAAGGAGGTTCTGTTCAAATACACAGATACGATCCCTGCGTATCTTGTATGTCTAATGTGGCATTGGAAATACTGAGGAACCCTTAGAAGTTACAAAGCCCAGTTCAAAGGATTCCTTTCTTTTGAAGTCTCCCCCTGAGATAGTTCAGCTGCTGGTAGTACTAGGACTGCAGTTATTCCTTCCTTTGGGAGTCTCATCCATTTTAAGTTATATCAGTTTCATCGTGGGCTTCCCTGGTGGCTCAGGGACTTTCCTTGTGGCTCAGCTGATAAAGAATCCACCTGCAATGTGGGAGACCTGGGTTCGATCCCTGGGTTGGGAAGATTCCCTGGAGAAGGGATAGGCTACTCACTCCAGTATTCTTGGACTTCCTTTGTGGCTCGGCTGGTAAAGAATCCACCTGCAATGTGGGAGACCTGGGTTTGATCCCTGGCTTGGGAAGATCTTCTGGAGAAAGGAAAGGCTACCCACTCCAGTATTCTGGCCTGGAGAATTCCATCAACTGTATAGTCCATGGGATTGCAAAGAGTCAGACTGGTGGCTCAGTGTAAAGTATCCACCTGTCAACACAGGAGCACGGTTTCGAACCCTGACCTGAGAAGATCCCCTTGGAGAATGAAATGGCAACCCACTTCAGTGCTCTTACCTGGGGGACCCCATGGACAGAGTAGCGTGGTTCGCTCCAGTCCACGGTGTCGCAAAGAGTCAGACACAGTTCAGCGGCTGAAGAAACAAACAGCTTCACTATATGATTCAAGCCAAAGACAGTAGCACTTCTGTCCAGATTTCCTCTATGACACAGAATTCTCCCACATGTTAAACAAATTGTTTATCCTGCCAGTTCAATTTACCCATCTAAAAATTCATTACAGAATGGCATTATATGTATAAATAACTTATGAACGATAAGGTCATATTTGTTAAGTTCTTCCACCTGGTAGATGCAGCCTAAGCTCTGTTGCTGTAATTAGCATTTTACTCTCATTTGATTGCTGGTGACAGTAATACGAGCTACCTAACACTTGAAATTTGTCTCGTTCTCATTCTTCAGTCCATTAGTGATAAGACGATGAAAATCATTTAGTTATTGGAACCCTGAGAGACAGCAGTATTTAACCAGAAAGATTGCTACATTATGCTTCCCTCTGGGGGCTTCTAAAATGCTGCAGCTAGTGGCTAATTAGCCCTTTGAACCTCTTGGTGAGGCAGATAAGCAGAAGTGTCCGAGAGGAGGTGATTTCTCCAAGATAACTCTAGAACAAATGCAGCCAAGTATGCAAATCCAGGTACCTTAGTGCTCAAGGTCATGCTGTCAGGGTTGAACTTGGAAAGCAACCTTTGCTTCCCAGTCTTACATACATCCGATGAAACAGTGCCGGAAGAATGCTAATGAAGGCACAATCCTTACACTTGACTAAGAAAAGGGGACTTAGAGCTTACCATTTGGCCTTTTGGGGAGTCTCTTTCGTTTATATTAGGTGAGATAGTGGTGTCTGATATGAGAAGGTGGGGTCAGGAGAGAAGTAGCCTTTGCACGTTTCTGATCATTTAAATGAAGGGTTGACTTCACAGTAAAGACAAAGTGAGTGTAACAGAATTACCATCTTTCTCTCCACTTATAAAATTTAAATATAAGCATATATTATATGTTCCTTGTCTAAGTCTGCTAATCCAAGTCAGATAAAGGGAATCTTATGACTACTTAATGCACAGCAAATGACATGTCATTTAAATTATCTCAATTTGGTATTTGATATCAAGACAGATAATTCAGAAAACATAAATACCCATTAAATGAGTGTAACTGGAGTCCTATTCAAGCACCTCACTAGTTATGATGTGCATTTTTTAAAAGCCCAAATACCTCCATTTCTATGCATTTTCGGTTGGCAAATTCATGTAGGCTTTAAAAAAATAATTGCAGCGTTCCAACCTGTCTGAGAAAATGACTTTCAAAAGCAGATTTGAGTGTCAGCATTCCCAAGAGGGTCCTCTGAACACCAGGAAATGGAAATATTATCCTCTCTTCTGAAAAATACCAGAGACTGTCCTTTTGGCTTTATCTATTCCTTCTTTCCTTTCCTCTTTTTTTTTTTTTTTTTGATGCAGAGTAGGCTTTACAAAGGATATTTTTAATGACATCTGAAATGACCAACTAAGTCCCTTCAGCCTTTATCTGTAGACACATTTGCCCTGGAGTTGCCAATAAGCTTGACATCTGTGTATTTAGACTGAGTTGTAAAATGATGTGTGGTGTGGTCTTTGCAAGATTGAATTATGAGTTTGTGTTTCTGCCTAGCCAGTAATGTCACCTGACTGGTTTCGGTGTGTTGGAGCATAATTAGATGGGAACTGGGAAGACTGGAAGACTTTATTTCTGGAGCAGCTGCTGCAGTATCATGCTAAGTAGGACAAGTGCATTAGTCATATTTACACCTTGATGATTGATGGCATTTTAAGAGCTCATCAAAAGTAAGTGAAACTAAGCATTAAAAGGAAAGATTAAAAAAAAAAAATGGTTGATTCCAACTTCAGTGCTGCCGGCAACATGTAATCAAAGGACACTACTACAATCACGCTGATGTGACATTTCACTGATATTTAAATATTTCTTAGGATGATAATTTATTCATTTCCCAAGTGTGTCTATTTGAGTTGATCCTACATGTGTTTGTTTTCAGAACATTGGAGACACTTACAATACTCATCCCATACCCTTCCTCTCACCAACGAATGGGCACAGTACTGATGCTGTGATCAACCAGAAGTCTAGAATATGCAGTTGAGGTCGTATCAGTTCACTAGACATATGGCGCATTCTTCACCTTCTCTATAACACAAGGTACCAAGAACAAAAAATAGGCAAATTTCTGGGATGTATAAGTCTGACCCTCAGTTAGCAAGAAAATGGGTTCCATAAATAATTTCTCCCCCAGCATTTTCTTGGGGCTGAAGTAGAAGACTGCTACTCTGCCCAGCCAGCCATCACAGAACAGTGAGAGCCAGTATCATCTTCCCCATGCTTCCCCAGGGAACATAATTGGATTTACACACTCAAATTAGATCATGTGAGTTTTGTTTATGAAGGACTATTTTAAGAAGTCAGGTACTTAAGCAGCACTTCGGAAGCCAGCTTTTCTCACTGCAAGATTTTTCACAGTTAGCTCTCTGCAGGGTATAGAAGAATGCTGGGTAGATGAATTAACTATTGAGGCCCCAGACATCCCCAGGGAGGCCAGGCCACCTCCCAGGAGGAATAAAAGCCATTCTACCTGTGAATGCAAATGAGTGCCCGCCCTCTCAGTCAGTGAACCGGGATTATAACTCTGTGTTGTCAGATAAACCTACAATTCGGTGTTTCCTTGATATCTCTGCTTCGGACTCTGACTGGGCATGTCTGTGGTTTTGTATCTGAATTTTATTTTTAGCTACGTCATGTGGTTTAATATGTATAATGCCTTGCATACTCATTAGTCAAGTGAGGTTTTCTGTCTCTTCCACTCCACTTCCTGACTTACATGCCTCCAAGCTCAGGTGTTAGGAATTGCAAAGTATCTTTGAAACACAAAATTCTCCTAAATCAGAACATGGTAGAAACTTACACGGTGAAGACAAGAGCTAAGTGTGAAATTAAATCATATTAATGTTTTTAACAAGTAAAGTTTTAAAACTGCTATCTCTATATAAAAAGCATACCAGCATAAAATTTTCACATGAAACAAGAATTATTTTGTTGAACTATCTTATAAACTATGTCTTTATTCTGTGTCAGCTAGTTTTCCAGTTGACTGGAGTAAACCGTTTCAGAATCTGTTCTCCTTTTCTTATGTATGATTATGTGTTGAATACACATGATTGCTTATAAAACCAAGATGACTAAGGATTAGGGCATGTATAGTCAAAATATAATGTATTCCTTTCACTCAGAACATGGGGAAAATTGCAGCAAAATAGAACAGAACTAGAAAGACAAACAAACAAGAAGAAACACTCCTGCAAGGCCTAAAGACAGAAGATGTATGGTCAGTGTTTTCAAGTATTGGGGGTACTTCATGACAAACACAGACTGTTTATTTTAGGTATATTCATTAAGACAGAATAATAACCAATAGGTGGTCTCTATACCATGAAGATTTTGGTTCACTTAAACCTCATAAGGCTTTGTAACAACTAGACCTGCCCAGGGGGATTTTTTTTTAGGTGATGAGCTCCCTGTCAGGGGATTCATCAAGAGAAAGCTGTACAGAAATCTATCCAGATGCTCTAACAGAAAATTCCACAGGAAGATCTTTTTCTCAAGGTCATTTGAAAACAATTGGTTGCATCTCTAAGCCATCACAGCCACTTTGCAGGCAAGAAAGAAGGAGAGGACAAAGGGCAAAGGGTAAGAAGTCAAGATGATCATGTTGTAGCCATGCATTCCGGGAAACACTCTGGACGATGCAGACAGTGGAGTGCAGTTTATTACACCGGAGAGCCCGAGGCAGAGAATCTCTTCTCAGCCAAGGACCCCAACCAACTTTTGTGAAAACCATAATACCTTAAGTGTACTGCTCAAGCCCACATCCCCAAATTCCTTAAATTAACCTGGAAAGTGTTAAAGGGAGATACAATCAGGTTACAGCCATGATTCACAATCAGAAGGGTCAGCTGGTTATACATTGTAGCCTACACCAATGGGTGCCATAAAAATAACAAAGGTGATTGACTACATAGGGGATTATTATATTATATTCTTTTTGGTGACGGGAAATCTTGGTATGGAATCTGGTGTTTATCAGTCTGAGAGGCCAGTTTGGCTGTGGGTATGTTATCCCCATGGCTACCAGGCATATAGTCCAAAGCTCACTGAAAGTGCGAGATGGAGTTTTCCATCTTTTTCAAGGTGGAGTCAGCTCAGCCTTTTCCTTTCCTCCCTCAACCAAAGCGCATTTGCCCACTAGTCTGTAGCCCTTTCAGGAAGGGACCCCTGCAAGGTCCTCTGGGACCCATACCCAATGCCATCTGCCTCTATTTTGGGGACCAGAATTCTGAATTCTGACACATGGCCCCGCCTCCATCATCATGAAAAGATAGCAAAAATAGATTCAAGTTTACTGCTTCTCAAAAAATCAAGAGTGAGTGAGGAAGAAGAGGACTGAGTAGGAAAACTGTTCAGTAAGTACTTGTAGGCTGACTGTTGGGTTCTGATTCACAGCTGTGTGCTACACTGCCAAGGTTGTCACTTTAAGGAGGGTGATACCTGAATGGATCTGAGGGGGCGGGGGAAGTTTGTGAATCTGGTATAGGAGTAGGGAGGTTTGTAACTAACTCTTAGAAGCTGTCTGAAACACACAGCATTGGGTAAGTGTTTTATGCAGGTCTTGGGCTCTTTTTACTACAGTCTCTAAAGCATGAAAAAAATCAAAGCTACAGTGGATTTCTTTTAGGAGTTGTGTGAAAGGAAAGGTCAGACTTTAGAAGAAATTGTAAAAGGGTGTGGATATTCCTGGTGAAGAAGGTAAAGAGACCCTGGGAAGGGCCAGGAGGTCAGTTGTAAAGCATCACCTTATCACAGACTGAGCGCATGTCAGGCCTGGTAACCAGCAGACGCACGAGAGCATCTGCCTCGTGTTGAGGAGGTCGGGCTTGGCAGCAGCTCCAGGTTCTAGCTGCTGTGTGTTCTTAGTCACGTTTGACTCTTTGCAACTCCATGGACTGTAGCCCACCAGGCTCCGCTGTCCGTGGCATTTTTCAATCAAGAATGCTGGAGTGAGTTGACATTTCCTCCTCTAGGGGTTCATCCCGACCCAGGGATCAAACCCGTGTCTCTTGTGTCTCCAGCATCGGCAGGCGTGTTCTTTACCACTAGGGCCAGGTGGGAAGCACATGTACGCAATAACTCCAGCTAGAAATGGAGCAGATGCTTTGGAGCTCCAGGCAGCCCATTTCACACAAGAGTGGGCAGACAAGGAGCTTAAGCAAGGTTCAGTTCCCTCTCCTTGGTACACTGCCACACTCTGCATTTTCAACTATCAAAGAACTTATAACATTTCATGTGCCCACCAGGCTGTGAGCCCCTTGAGGTCAAGGATTGTGTCTTGCTCATCTTTGTGTCCCTAGCTCCTAGCATCATATCTGGCACATTAACAGTACTAAACAGTGCAGTTATAAGTGAAGTGAATGAATGAATATTATATGATCAGCTCCTTCCCCTGTCCCCTCCCTGGCTACGCCTCAACACACACAATCAGTGAGAAGCCAGTGAGAGGGGAAAAAAAAATCCATTTCTCTGGTCAATACAGGCAACAGAACACCAAATGTTATCCCATCAAGTCCTCTGGGCAGAAAGTTTCAAGCTGAGTGCTTGCTAGACCTGTGTTAAGGAAGTTATATTAGATAACATGAAGAAAAATTTAACTCATTATCCAGATCACTTCCGTCGAAATAGGAAAAGGAGATTAAAAATGATGGACCTAAATTATCCATACCTGTTTGTCCATTCCTGAAAAGTTTAAACAGATCTAGTCCACCCACACACAACAGAGTCCAGGTACTAATGAGAGCCTCGCCCGTTCCTTGGCTTCCTTCTTGGCTCTTTAGCACCTTGGCTCTGAATCCCAACACAGACACCTCGCTCAGGCTCCCTCTGCTTTGTGGTCCATCAGCTTTTGTCTTTGTGCACGCATGCATGGTTTGTGTGTGTGCTCAGTCCTGTCTGACAGGGACCCAATGGACTGCAGCCCTCCAGGCTCCTCTGTCCATGGAATTTTCCAGGTAGAATACTGCAGCAGGTTGCCATTTCCTTCTCCAGGGGATCTTCTTGACCCAGGGATCAAATCCACATCATTTGTGTCTCCTGCATTGGAAGCAGATTCTTTACCACTTTGCCACCTGGGAAGAAGCTCCTTGCTTTGTGATGTCGTTGTTCAGTTGCTCAGTCATGTCTGACTCTTTGCAACCCCGTGGACTGCAGCCCTCCAGGCTTCCCTGTCCTTCACTACCTCCCAGAGCTTGCTCAAACTCAAGTCCATCGAGTCGGTGATGCCATCCAACCATCTCATCCTCTGTCGTCCCCTTCTCCTCCTGCCTTCAGTCTTTCCCAGCATCCGGGTCTTTGCTAATGAGCTGGCTCTTTGCATCAGGTGCTTTGTGGTATACTGCTTCATGGTATTTTACCCCAAATCAATTCTTTGGCCAGACCCCTCAGGGGTCCCTGCTTTTGGTCACCTATGGATGTTCACTCTCTAGCTTCATCCAGGTGTAGCTGTGGGCAAGCAGTGTCTCTACTTTCCTACCTGCTTCCTGGCGCCCCTCACCAGCCAGGCTGGTCTGCCTCACTCCTAAGAGAAGGCCATTGAACAGAACCAGTTGATCTTGCTGAGTGTAATAACTGAATAATACTTAGTCTCCCACTTTTGCAGTGTAAAACCTATCATATAAAGACCAATTTGTACCCCAACTGGACCAATTTTATCTGAAGACTACCTAAAGCCAACATATGGACTTCCCTGGTGGTCCGGTAATTAAAAATCCACCAGCCAAGGCAGGGGATGTGGGTTCAGTCCCTGGTCCCGGAAGTTTTCCCATGCTGTGAGGTAACTAAGCCCATGAGCCAGGCTGAGCTTGCATGCTGCAACCACTGAAGCCTGCGCCCTCTGGGACCTGAGAGCCTCAACTACTGAGCAAAGTAAAGCCTGTGCCCTAAAGAAAGCCTGTGCTCCACAACTCGAGAAGCCACTGCAATCAGAAACCTGTGCCCCCCACAGTGAGAGAATAGCCCCTGGTTGCAGCAACTAGAGAAAGCCCATGTGCAGAAATGAAAACCCAGCACAGCCAAAAATAAATTAATTACTTAGTAAGACAATAGTAAAGGCAATATAGAGCCTGATTTTTGGAGAAGGCAATGGCACCCCACTCCAGTACTCTTGCCTGGAAAATCCCATGGATGGAGGAGCCCGATGGGCTGCAGTCCATGGGGTTGCTAAGAGTCAGACACAACTTCACTTTCATGCATTGGAGAAGGAAATGGCAACCCACTCCAGTGTTCTTGCCTGGAGAATCCCAGGGATGGGGGAGCCTGGTGGGCTGCCATCTATAGGGTCGCACAGAGTCAGACACGGCTGAAGCGATGCAGCAGCAACAGCAGCAGAGCCTGATTTTAAATATTGGAACCCAGTGCAACTAACTAGAACAGTCTTCACAAAAAGGTCCAAAAAGGCTACGAGTCAATCTCCTATTTTCAGTTGGGTGAGGCATCATCCCTATCAGTTCCCTTTTCTGCTGTCAATTAGTTAAAGAAACAAAATCAAAATCAGTAAGAACCAACTTATTTTCTTCTAAGTCAACATCAAACTTCTCCCATTACTTAAAACGTGAGTCTTCCTAGCCTACTGGTGATAGGCAGCTCATTTGAGGGTGGGTTCATGGGACCAGACAGCACCCAGTGAATAGAAGGCTTTCTTCTCTGTTTATGAGAGAGACACAACCTTTGTTTCTTATCAAGTGAACAATGACATCACATGCTTTTGGGGTCCTGCCCAAGACATTTCAGCCAGAGAGGATCTGTGAA
This sequence comes from Madoqua kirkii, assembly GCA_006408675.1. Taxonomy (NCBI): domain Eukaryota; kingdom Metazoa; phylum Chordata; class Mammalia; order Artiodactyla; family Bovidae; genus Madoqua; species Madoqua kirkii. The sequence continues at coordinate 27,333 of SJYC01079096.1, read as the reverse complement.
CTGTGCCAATGGACAGTGAGAGATATTTTTGAAACTATGTATATCATTTCCTTAAAAACATAGGAACCACCAATTGTCATCCTATTTTTACCCTGAATTTTCTCAGTGACATTGGCCAGGTGACTTTGTTTTCTTGATGCCTAAAAGGGTTTTGTGAGTAGTGAAAAAATGCCAGAATTCTGAAGTTTTCTCAACAGCTAGAGTTAGGGGCTTCCCTGGTACCTCAGATGGTAAAGAATCTGCTTGCAATGCTGAACGCCGAGATTTGACCCCTGGGTCAGGAAGATTCCCTGGAGAAAGGAATGGCTACCCACTCTAGTATTCTTGCCTGGAGAATTCCATGAACAGGAGAATTCCACGGACAGAGAAGCTTGGTGGGTTATAGTTCATGGGGTCACAAAGAGTTAGACACAGCTACATGACTAACACACACACAGAATGAATTAGATATTCCTTCTTGTCTGACCTCATTACCTTTTACCAGCCCACCTGCTTGAAATTAGCAGAGACCCCACCTTCCCTGCAATGGGCTTTCTGACAATCGACCAGGTGGATGTAGGTCCCTGTCCTCTTGGGTCTCCTCGTGCTCTTTACATCCCTCCGTTTTACAGGCAATATACAGCCAAATAAGTAAATTTCTAAACTGTATACCCCAGGAACTCAGCTAGTCTCACCCTAGTTCTAGTCCTGGTTTCTATTTAAAACACTTGACTTAAACTGAGATGAGAAAAATATTCCTAATTAAGACCTGAAGAAGGACTAGGGATTGGTAGGTGAGATTGAAGCTATTGTTTCCTTATTCCTACTGCTAACCCATACACTTTTTGAGGACATTTAACGGACCTTTTACATATCTCTGGAACGGACGTTGGCACATCACGGGAGCAGCTCGTAGCAGAGGCTTATTGAGTCAATGCCTGAGGAATCATCTTAGCATCAGTGCTGCTGCTTCCTTTTTATAGCTGAGGATGCTAAGCTCAGCATATTACATCATATCCCTTGGTCAGACAGCTAATAAAGGATTTTAACCACATCTGTCTCATTTCAAAGCTGCCCCTCGATTTGATGGTCTTTTAAGACCATTTTATCTCAATTAACTCTGCTAGTTTCAAAGGCGATTCGTTGAAAGTCATAAAGGGGAAGAAAAATGAAATTTGTATTCCAAATGGTAGCAATGCACATAATGATATTATTGCTTTATGGAGCCAGGGGAATAGCACATTGCATTGAAAATAGCAGCTAACAGTCAGCAAAAGATGGACCTCGGATTTTATATCCAGTACCGTGCAGCTTTGTACAGACCACTCCACCTGTCTTGGCCTTGAAATGAATTCCCCACAGCTCTAAAAGTCTATCACCTGAAATGGTTTTTGAGATGGCTCTTGCTCTACAGTTTCGAACTGTGGTGCTGGAAAAGACTCTTGAAAGTCCCTTGGACTGCAAGGAGATCAAACCAGTCAATCCTAAAGGAAATCAACCCTGAATATTCACTGGAAGGACAGATGCTGAAACTAAAAATCCAATAGTTTGGACACTTGGTGTGAAGAGCTGACTCACTGGAAAAGACCCTGATGCTGGGAAAGATTGAGGGCAGGAGGAGAAGGCCACAATGGGGTTTGAACAAACTCCAGGAGACAATGAAAGAACAGGGAAGCCTGGCGTGCTGCAGTCCATGGGGTCGCAAAGAATTAGACATGATTGAGCAACTGAACCACAACAACAAGTTATAATGAGTGTGGAGGTGGGGATTTGTATGTTTTCTTGGTTTATTTGGCTTCCAAGATCAAACTATGACAGTCATTACAGAAAATAGAGCTGGCTGAGGTCTGTGATCTCTGAGAAGGAAGAGAAATACAAGTAAGATTATAGCAAATGCGAAGAGAATTACTTATTAGATGGTATTTAATATTTAGTTACTCCTAGTAGTTTAATTACATTGACTCCGTGACATAAAACTGTATGTGGTTTTAGTCATTTGATTTGTTTCAAAGGGGATAGTAACTGAGATTTTTAATTGACAGACAAATGTTTACTTTGAGTATTTAATTAGTGATTCGTGGCACTTATCAGAATGGCCTATCTAGCTTTTCTAAAATGTGTGTGTCAGCCGTTATCAACAAGCCATTTTATGTCAGTGTTACGTAGAAGTGATTGAGCTGGGCATTTCTGTTTCCTGAATATCCTACAGCTGGGAGTTTGGTTTCTGTGGTTTCTTCTTCATCATCTGCAGACTCCAGGACACAAACAGCAGGGCCCTGAGGAACTCACTTTATCCTGTCATACGTTAGTCACGTGATCGGGAGCAAGATGAGGATGCAGGATACCTGCTGTCAGAACCTCATAGTTTACAGACATGAAAGGAGCTGATGAATACGAACAAGTGTTGAGCTGCTAAACAGGAGGCACCACGCCCTGGGCTGCAGTGGCGATTGCAGTATTTCTGTCACACATACGGACTTGATGTACTTGGTTACACGTGGTCAGGCTCTCTTGCTTTGAGATGGGGCTGGAACTGGTCAAACACAGGACAGTAGCCCACAGGCTGAGTTCCCGATCACTTGTACAGTTGTGGAATCTTTTTAAAAAATGATGCAGGACTTCCCTGGTGGTTCAGTGGTTAAGATGCCAGCGTTTTCACTGGAGCGGTCAAGGGTTCGATCGCTGGTTAGAGAACTAAGATCCCACAAGCCACGAGGTGCTGCCAAAAAGTAAAAAAAAAAAAAAAAAATTAAAAAAGAAATAAGCATTCTCAGTTCAGTTCAGTCGCTCAGTCGTATCCTACTCTTTGCAACCCCATTTACTGCTGCACGCCAGGCCTCCCTGTCCATCACCAACTCCCAGAGCCTACTCAGACTCATGTCCATCAAGTCAGTGATGCCATCAACCATCTTATCCTCTGTCTTCCCCTTAATCTCCCACCTTCAGTCTTTCCCAGCATCAGGGTCTTTTCCAAAGAGTCAGTTCTTTGCATCAGGTGGCCAAAGTATTGGAGTTTCAGCTTCAGTATCAGTCCTTCCAATGAATATTCAGAACTAATTTCCTTTAGAATTGACTGGTTTGATCTCCTTGCTGTTCAAGGGACTCTCAAGAGTCTTCTCCAGCACCACACCTCAAAAGCATGAATTCTTCAGCGTTCAGCCTTCCTTGTGGTACAAATCTCACATCCATGTATGATTACTAGAAAAGCCATAGCTTTGATAGCTCAGTTGGTAAAGAATCCACCTTCAGTGCAGGAGACCCTGGTTCAATTCCTCGGTTGGGAAGATCCCCTGGAGAAGGGAAAGGCTACCCACTCCAGTATTCTGGCCTAGAGAATTCCATGGACTCTATATTCCATGGGGTCATAGAGTCGGACGTGACTTTCACTTTTCACTCACTTGACTATATGGACTTTTGTCAGCAAAGTAATGTCTCTGCTTTTTAATACACTGTCTAGATTGTCATAGCTTTTTTTCCAAGGAGCCCCATGAACACACGTCTCCATTACCAACATCTCAAATGCAGTTACCAATCAATCCTGACTGCAAAATATATCCATGGTACATTGACCAATACATAACCATTGACCACTCCTTGATTGCAACTCTTCTGTTGATTATCTGTTCATTTAGGAAAAACAGAGACAGTTTCATTTTGTGATTTTTTTTTTTGCTTCATACTTTAGGTTTCAGGAACATAAAGAATCAGATCAGATGTTGTATCATCTGATACATAATTTATAGCACTAGAATAAATACCAGGCAATAATTATGGCTGGAGAAGACTTGTAGGACTATTTCCCAGGGGAAGAAACGGATGCCTTCCTATTTATAACTCTTTGAAATCACACTGGGCTTTGTGAGATGAAAAGACATTCCTGAAGGTGTTCAGGAGAAGCCAGATGCCCATCATCAGGAATCTGGGGCAAAAGGCAAAGAGTTGAACTAAATGATTTTTAAGATCCCTTCTAATTTGAAGCTTATGACTCTGTGACTTTGATGTTATAAATAATTGGCTACATGTAAAATAATTGGATTCTAAAAGAAAATCTTAAAAAATACCTTCTAATATCATAAAGGAATGGGGCTATTTACATCCTGCAGTTCCCCTAAGCTTGCCTTCTGCCCAGATCTTGATCTGAACGGGTCCAGGGCTCTCTGGTCCATCCTTGCAGTTGCCCAAACCAGAAAGCCCATCTCTGTCACTTCGTCTCTCAGACCCCACAGCCGGGCTACTGCAAGTTCCTGCCCAGTTTGCCATCCAGATAGGCTCCTTTCTTCCCCCCACCTCCATCCTTTCACTTTGGTGCAGTAGATCCTGTTCCTCCCCTGAATCACAGCAGCCACCCTGCACCCACTTTCGAACCTTTCCAGTCTTCTGTCCACAGTGGCATAGGGTGGAGTTCTTCTCTCGGGGATTGTTGCTTAGAATCCTTCAGCAAAGGTGAATAGCTTCCCATTGCTCTTGAGGCAAAGGCAGAATTTCCCCCTGGGATCCACGTGTAAGATCTGTCTTCTGTCTTCCTCCAGTAATTCCATTCTTCATCTCCCTCTCACTCAGTTTGAGAAACTGACTTCCGTACAGTTCCTCCAAAGACCCATGTCTCTTTCTGCCTCTGAGCTGCCCAAGTTTCTGTTCCTCCTTTTCCCAAGAAGCTCTTTCCTCATTCTCAACCCAAGGAACTTTCTCAGAGAGACTTCCTCTGCTCTCTCTTAGATCCCAACTTGTGTCTTAGTGATAATAAATCCACCCACCAATGCAGGAGATGCAAGAGATGCCAAGTTCAGTCCCTGAATCGGGAAGATTCCTTGGAGAAGGAAATGGAAACCCACTCCAGTCTTCTTGCCTGGAGAATCCCATAGACAGAGGAGCCTGGAGGGCTACAGTCCATAGCGTTGGAAAGAGTCGGACATGAGTAAGCACATGTCTTCTTTTTGTACTCTTCTTAGATAACATATAACACTGTGTGTGTGTGTGTGTGTGTGTGTGTGTGTGTGTGTGTGTGTGTGGTGAGAGTATTTGTTCCACATCTGTTTTTCCACCAGAAAGTAGGTAGATGAAATAAAGAATGAATCAAATTTGCTTGCACACCTGAATACTCTCAGCACTCCATGTTTGATAAATATTTATATAAAATTGAAAATATGAATGGGAATACCCAAGGCTGTTATTCAGGGTCAGGTGGTAATTCTGGCTTCTCTAGAGGATATATTACAATAGATTTTAATGTCCAAGAAGATGAGATAATTGTGGGTTGGACCAAGGTTCAGATTAGTGCTTCTACTGAGCTTCTAGCCTCTTTCTTTCTGGCTCAAATCCTGGATAAGGCTAAAAATTGCAAACAAAATATTTTTGATACCAGTAGTTGAATAGGAATCATACCAAGGGAAGATGAATTTGCCTTTAAGTAATAATTTCAGTGATCCTACCACAAAATCATCATGCCAATGTGATGCTTTTCTTTTATTAGTCCACATTCTGATAAAAATACTCATGATCTCCATAGTCTTTAAATAGATGGTATCATTAAAGAGATAACCACCAATTTTATTAAACATAATTACTCTTATCTTACTGCTTATTTCTTATGGTGGATCTCAGTAAGCTTGAGTTATCAAATAAATTTATAAGATCTGTTGACTTTATGATGAGGAAGTTGACACAAATACTGGAATGGGTGGCTAAATAGCTAACTAGCTAGATAAATAGATAGGTAGATGAAAGGAAAACTTACTTAATACTAGGGAGAACTTTTGAGTCATACTGACATTCACTTGTCCTCTCAGTTTGGGGACTGAGTCTGGGAAGAGTAATGAACATCATAAAAAAGTAGAATATAGATTAATATGCCTAATCTATATGTGAAAGTGAAAGTTGCTTAGTTGTGTTGGACTCTTTGTGACCCCATGGATTATACAATCCATGGAATTCTCTAGGCCAGAATACTGGAGTGGGTAGCTGTTCGCTTCTCCAGGGGATCTTCCAGACCCAGGAATTGAACCAGGGTCTCCTGCATTTCAAGCAGATTCTTTACCAACTGAGCTATCAAGGAAGTGACTTAATCTAAATATTTTCTATTAAATTTTTATACTAATTCTGCTTGAATACTCCAATGACAGGAAACTCACTCTACCCCAAGAAGCTCTTGGCCTTTTGTGACACACCTACTTGTAGAAAATGCTATTTGTCACATGAAATAAGCAGCTGCCATTTTTTGTGCTGCAAAAAGCCAGAACTGCCTACAATATCTCAGATCATCATTTTCATTAATTCCAACATTACCCTTATTTCCATCATCACCGTGATCATTCCTTTTCTCCTCCCTTTTGTCATCTCCACGAGAGTCCCTGACATTTGTGTAGTATTTTGAGCCAGAAAGAAGGTGGTGTCATTAATTCTGACTGGGGACACAGGAGAATTTCACCGTAGCAGATGAGCTGGAATTCAAAGGTAAGATTTAGAGGTACCAACAAAATGGCATGGCTAAATAGTGAGCCCTCCACTGCTGAAAAATGAGATGCCCATATCCATACCCTCCACTATATTTTTGTTTTCAGGAAATGTCACTTGTATATTTCCTCTCAAATTAAAAAAGATGTTTTGGCAAAATGAGTGATGAGACATGCTTTGGAACTAGAGTACTTGAGTTTAAATCCTGACACCACCACTCACTAACTTGTGATCTGGCAAGTTATTTAACTTCTTTAAGCCTCAGTTCCCTCATCTATAAAATGGGGATAGTTATAGTATGTATCTTATAAGGCTAGTGTGAGCATTAACAGAGGTAATGTGGGTAAAGTCTTGGGACTTTAAACTGCTTAGGCCAGGTGTGTTGTCTGTGTGTGTGTGTGTGTGTGTGTGTGTGTGTGTGTGTACTCAGTCCCTGAGTTGTGACCCCATGGACTAAAGCTCTCCAGTCTCCTCTGTTCATGGGATTTCTCAGGGAAGCTTACTGGAGTGGATTGCCATTTCCTTCTATAGGGAATCTTCCCGACTCAGGGATTGAACCTGTGTCTCCTGCACTGGCAGGTGGGTTCTTTACCACTGAGCCACCAGGGAAGTCTTGTGTTACCTGTTACTATACAGTTTGCAGTGGAAGCTTCATAAGGGCAAAGACCTTGGTTCTTTTTAAATATTTATTACTTTTTAATTTATTTTATCTATTTGGCTGCAGCTGGTCTTAGCTGTGGCTTGCAGGATATTTAGCTGTGGCATGCCAGCTCTTAGTTTCGGCATGTGGGATCTAGCTCCCCAACTAGGGATTGAACCTGAGCCCCCTGCATTGGGAGCTCAGAATCTCAGCTGCTGGACCACCAGGGAAGTCCCGAGACCTTGATTCTTTAATTCACTGTCATCTTTCCAGCCCCTACAACATTGCCTACCACATAACTGATAATCTGTCAGTAATTATTGAGTGAATGAACAGAGCCATTGGGGAGAGTGACAAGACCAAAATGGAACAATTGGCAAAAGGCTCAGGCCAAAGCACTAGCGAATAGCCTGATTAATAAAAATGTACACCTGTGATATTTTTAAACTGCTACTTCCAAATCATTTGATGGAAGGCTGAAAGAATGTAATCAAACATCATTTCTCCAACATGGTGTGTTTTACTAAAAAGAAAAAAGTAAAAGAGTTGCGTCTCTTTCTCTGAGTATTCTCTTTGACCTTTAAAAAATAATAGCTAAAAGAGACAGTATTGGAGCTCTATTGAGTCACTATTTTGGTTAAATATTGAAGGAGGACATGTATTTCAAAGCCCACTTCTTTCCATTGAACTAACGCTTTCTCTAAATTATCCACTCACTCAAAGCACTCATACCAAAAAATACACTTGGCAGTTGTTAATACAATTTATATTTTAAACTTTCCAATATTCAGTGTATCACATGGTATAATAACTTGGTTATGGAGAGCAAGTTACTAGCCCTGTTGCTTATCAGACCTGGAAGCTTGCACCTGAAATGTTTCTTAGTATCCTGACACTGGGAAGGGTACTATCCTGGACTGTTCATTTAGTAGTGGGATTTCTTTTTCTCTAATTTGGTGTACTTCTCTGTCACCATTTCTAAAACTCTGATGGGCAAAGGAAATTAATTGTTAATAGATTGTGATTATAACTTGCCAGGTGGCACAGTGGTAAAGAATCCACCTGCCAATGCAGGAGATGCAGAGACGTGGGTTTGATCCCTGGGTTGGGAAGATCCCCTGGAGTAGGAAATGGCAACCCACTCCAGTATTCTTGCCTGGAAAATACCATGGACAGAGGAGCCTGGTGGGCTACAGTCCATGGAGTGACGAAGAGTCAGACACGGATTGAACCCGCATGAGTTATTTTACATTACAAGGCTGTTATTGCTAACTGGTTCCAGTGCCTGCCTCCAGTGGACAATGGAGTCAGATTTGCTAGTGGTCACAAGTGAGAGCAGCGTCCTCTGGCAGCTGCCCACAGAGACTCCAGGAGATGGGGCAGGTCTTCTAGCATATGGTTTCCCGGAGCTTCTCATCCCATACCCTAAAGAACGACTTTGCAAACACATGTCCTGTACTTGAATTTAAAGCCATGGCAATTGTCTACAGAAGGGTGGGAGCAAGGAACACCAATCTGAGTGCTTCCAGTCCTCTAGCTTGGCTTTCTACTGCATTTCAGAATCTCAGGCATTCCAAGTTTGAGGGGATGCTCATGCTCCCAAAAGTCCCTTCTGATTAAAAGCAGGAGTCCTTCTTCCAGCTTCTTGGATGGGTTGAGAGTAGAATTTCGAGCTGAAGAAATTTTAGGAGAGCTCAAGAAGCCATTGTGTATTCTGCAGGTTCTAGCAGATGGACCAATGGCCTTTCAAAGGCTAACTCCCAAAACGATCGCGTCATCAACACAGCCCCTCCCCTGCTGCAAACCGAGCATGACTCCCCATGTCATGCTGGTCAAGCTGGTGTCCACTCTGGCCTTCCACCTGCTGCCCGGGTTCCTACTGCTCTCTCCCTTGTTCACTCTGCTCCAGTCCCAACTCTCCTAGAAATTCTTGGCCTTACCATCTGCTGGGTATATCCTTAACCCAGAGACCCCCATGTCAACTTCCTCTTTCACATTTTGGCAGGAAAGCCACCCTTTCGGTGGCAGCATCTACCCTGATGTTCTCATTTACATTTGTAACCTCTCACACAGCATCCCTACCCTACTCCACCCCACCCCACCCCAACCTACATTCCACTATATTTTATGTTGCAGTATTTTGTTTTTATTCATTTATTTGGCTGTGCCAGTTCTTCATTGCAGCACATGGAATCTTTGACTGCTTCAATCCAAACATGCAACATCTTTAGTTGTGGCATGCAAGATCTAGTTCCCCAGCCAGGGATTGAACCTGGACCCCCCACAATGGGAGCATGCAGTCTTAGCCAGTGGACCGCCAGGGAAGTCCCCATTGCTCTATTTTAAAAGCATGCTTTTTACCTTCTTTTTGTTGTTGTTCAGTCACTAAGTCAGGTCCAACTCTTTGTGACCCCATGGACACATTAGACTCCTTCACTATCTCCTGGAGTTTGCTGTAATTCATCTCCATTGAGTTGGTGATGCTGTCTCACCCTCTTGTCCTCTGTCACCCCTCCTCCTTTTGCCTTCCATCTTTCCCAGCATCAGGGTCTTTTCTAGTGAGTCAGTTCTTCGCATCAAGTGGCCAAAGTATTGGAGCTTCAGCATCTGTCCTTCCAGTGAATATTCAGGGTTGATTTCCTTTACGATTGACTGGTTTGATCTCCTTGCTGTCCAAGGGACTCTCAAGAGTCTCCTCTAGCATCACAATTCAAAAGCATCAATTCTTCAGTGTCCATCCTTCCTTGTGGTCCAACTCTCACATCCGTACATGACTACTGAGAAAACCGTAGCTTTGACTATACAGTCCTTTGTCAGCAAAGCGATGTCTCTGCTTTTTAACACGCTCTCTAGGTTTGTCATAGCTTTCCTTCCAAAGAAAAATCGTCTTTCGATCTCATGGCTATAGTCACTGTCTGCAGTGATTTTGGAGCCCAAGAAGATAAAATCTGTCACTGCTTCCACTTTTTACCTTTCTGTTTGCCATGAAGTGATGGGACTAATGCCATGATCTTGATTTTTTGAATGTTGAGTTTTAAGCCAGCTTTTTCACCTTCTACCACTTCAAATAATTTATGTAATTGTATTATTTGTTTCTGCCAGCAATGCAGGCCCACAGATAGAAAATGATGTCCACTTCTCACTAATGTATCGTCAAAGTCTAGAACAGTACCTGGCATGTAGTAGGCCCTTGGAAAGCATTTGTTGAGTGATAAAGGAAGAAAGGTATTTCCATCATTAACTATGTCTTGATGTTTGCTCTTGTTCTCGGACAGACACGGGCTTCTTATCTAAGTGTTAGGATTACAAGCAAAGTCATCAGACAAAAGACAAGACATTTGAAACCTGCAAACTGGGGTCTATATTTCAGGCCTGGTTCCTCTACCTGGCCATGGATACACACACGGATTTTCACCTCTCTGAACCTCGTGTCTCTCATTGGAAAAGCAGGTGCCATAACCCCCATGCTGACCTATTGTGGTAAAGTACCACACACGTAGGAGATACATAATAAATTTAACTATTATTTTTATAATGGTGACAGCTGCTTAAAGCTGTTATGTTATAAATTATTTAAAGATCAAATCACCAAAATTACAGGGAAAACAACAGGCATATCTGAAATGAGTTTTTAAAGTCTCCGTAAACTTGCTTAGGTTATATTTTGTCTTCTGATTTCCATTTATTGTTATGAATGTTTGTCGATAATGGAGTATATACTCCACATTATCCCTTTGGATATCTGCATGGTTTGCTCACCTTTTGGGGAGCTCTCTGCTCAAATACAACTAGATCAGAAATAGCTGTATTTTTCTCCATAGCACTCTTTACAAGTGCACAGGAAACACTATAATTTTGAATTCCTTTGGCATTCTTCTTACGGGCCAACAGCTTTAGTGTTTTGTTTTTATTGGAGTGTAATTGCTCTGCAGTGCTGGGTTAGTTTCTGCTGTTCGGCAACGTGCATCAGCTACATGTGCGCATGTATGCCCTCCCTCTTGGACCTCCTCTCCCATCCCAGCCCATCGTCGCGGAGCAGCACGCTGAGCCCCCTGTGCTGTGCGGCAGCTTCCGCTAGCTGTCTCTTTCGCTCGTGGTGGTGTGCGTGTGTCCATGGTGCTCTTTCAGTTTGTCCTGCTCTCTCCTTTCCCCCTGCTGCGTCCCAAGTTTGTTCTCCATCTGCATCTCTGCAACTAGGTTCATCAGCACCATTTTTCTACTTTCCACATATATGTGTTAATATGCTGCTGCTGCTGCTGCTGAGTTGCTTCAGTCGTGTCTCACTCTGTGCGACCCCGTAGATGGCAGCCCACCAGGCTCCCTGTCCCTGGGATTCTCCAGGCAAGAACACTGGAGTGGGTTGCCATTTCCTTCTTCAATGCATGAAGGTGAAAAGTAAAAGTGAAGTCGCTCAGTCGTGTCCAACTCTTTGAGACCCCATAGACTGCAGCCACCAGGTTCCTCCGTCCATGGGATTCTCCAGGCAAGAGTACTGCAGTGGGGTGCCATCACCTTCTCTGGTGTTAATATACAATATTTGTTTTTCTCTTTCTGACTTACTTCACTCTGTATGACAAACTCTGGGTTTGTCTGTGTCACTACAGATGACCCAATTTCGTTCCTTTTAATGACTGACTAATATTTCATTGTATATATGAATAACATCTCCTTTATTTATTCATCTATCCATGGACATTCAGTTTGCTTTATGTAGTTTTAAGTCCTTCTTACCATTTTAGGTAGTGCTGCAATGAACACTGGGGGTACGTCTGTCTCTTTGTATTCCTTTGTTTATTGTCTGCATCCTCATAAGTAGAAGAAGGGGTTTGGTCTCTTTTGTTGACTGACATATCCCCAGACCCTAGAGTGGTGCCTGCACTTACAGAATTGAAGACATTGCCCTTTCTTAAGCTGTTTCCCAAGAGTGTAGCTTGAAGGTTTATATAATTGGCCTGTGCCTAAGCCAGGAGCGTGTGCCACAGGTGGGATCACTATATATTACAGAGTGCCCAGGACACCCCAGATTGGTGCCTGCCTCCTCTCACTCTCAAAAGTATCCAAGTTTCCAAAATAGACACATTGTCATAATAGTTATAGCATCCAAAAGAGTTAGGCATGACTATTGTCACTCATTAAAGGAACATGCGGGCTTCCCAGGTGGCACTAATGCTAAAGAATGTGCTTGCCAATGCAGGAGACATAAGAGATGTGGGTTCAGTTCCTGGGTTGGGAAGAGTCCCATGGAGGAGGGCAGGGCGACCCGCTCCAGTATTCTTGTCTGGAGAATCCCATGGACAGAGGTGCCTAGAGGGCTACAGTCTATAGGGTTGCAAAAAGTCAGACACTACTGAAGCAACTTAGCACGCATGCACAGGAACATACAGTCGAGCTGAGAAAAAGAAATGACTTGATAGTAACAGCTGACGCATACTAACTGATCATTGTATGCCAAGGGATCCATGTAATCACTTCTTCCATCACAAAAACCTAGGAAGTAGGTACAGTTATTATCCCCACTTAACATGTGAGGAGCCTGAAGCTTAGAGACATTCTTTAAAGCTCCATCCCCCCACATTTAGGTAAGGGGCAAAGTTGAGAATTCAAAACCCAGAGGCAGATCTTTGTACTCCTAGGTCAGTGTAGCCGACAGCATGGTGGGTTTGTCCTTAGGTGACCTCTTTTTATGTTATGGCGATCCTGGCAAGTTAGTTGTCCCACTTTTTAAAGCTGGCAAAATAGGCTTAGCTGTGTTCAGTAGCAGAATTAAGAGACAAACAGAATAATATGGGGAAAAAAATTGCAGACAGGATGGCGTTAGGCATGAGTCACCAGGGGCTGGAGACACTTCATGTTCTCGGCTTCTGTTATATTTTTACTACCTAATGTGTCACAAGGTATATAACTCAGCCCTATAGACCCAAACACACGGCACTTACAACCACCATGGACCTAAATGTTTGAAGAATATTTGATTTGATTCAAACATTAAATGGGTAAACTTGGAAAAGGGAGAGTAAACTAAACTCTTGGCAACAGATTCTGTGCTTGTGGTAAGTCACTTTAGTTGTGTTGACTCTTTTGCGACCTTATGGAGTGTAACCTGCCAGGCTTCTTGTCCATGGGATTCTCCAGGCAAGAATACCGGAGTGGATTGTCATGTCCTCTTCCTGGGGATCTTCCTGACCCAGGGATCAAACCGACGTCTCTTGCGTCTCCTGCATTAGCAGGCACGTTCTTTACCACTAGTGCTGCAGATTAGCCCATGTCTATTCTCTGCTGCAGAGGTGGACCAGTGTTTGTCCTTCGGTAGACTGCCATATTTCAACCACTCTATTCTGTATACTCATCTGATAAAAGAAATGCTGGGAGACTGGCTTTATCCCCTGCCTGTAAAATTGTGTAGTGGAGGAACTTTATATAGCTATTCCCTATAAAGTTATCTTCTCTATGAATCGGGCTGTTCAACTTGGACATAATGGACTCTTTTTTTTTTTTTCATCTAAGTCAATACTATATTCATCCATAACAACAAACATGCCTTTTTGTGAAGTAATGCAGATGATAATTGGGCCTTCTTTGGAGGAGTCAAGATCAAGATTTAGGTGACTTGAGAAAATGCTCCAATTTTTGGTGCATGCTGTACTTTATCAGAACAGCAGACACATTTTAAGAGAAAACAGGCTCTTGGTGAGGCACTAATTTTATCTCAGTAGCTAATGATGAATCAAAATGTTTCTTCAAACCCAATTACCCAATAAAACTTGCCATAGTAACCATCACGTTACACAACACCTCCTTCATGCTCACACCAAAAACTTCCTTGGGAACTGCTACCACCACCTCCTCGACAGCACCATCTGCTCTGGAGGGAGGGGAAGGAGGAGACAGTGGGGAGGCTGGAGAAGAAAAGGTAGTTCTGATCTCAAATCGCAGGAAGAGAGAGTCTCAGGGCCGAGATATATTGGGTAGGAAAACCATCTTCTGTGGCTTGCACCGTGACCTAGAAGGGGCTCAACCCCAGAGCGCCAGGCTGAAACAAGCTATAGAGCGTCCGCGAGAAGCCCTCTGCCCTTGCTCTCCCCCGGCCTCCCTTACTCTAGAGGTCTCCCTACCTCTTTTATTGGCCATCGCTTCCTCATTCTTCAGGTTTCCTTGAAACTTTCCACCCCTAGAGAGGTTTTCTCTGAACTATTTGATCTAAATTAAAGTTCCTATTGAGTCTCCCATAAGAGAGGGCCCTGAGAGAAGGTCTTATTTGCCATGAGAATCTAAAACAGATGTGGAGACAACCTAGATGCTGATCAACAGAGGAATGGATGGGAGAGGTGTGGTACGTATATATGACAGAATATTACTCAGCCATGGAAAAGAGTGAAATGATGCCATTTGCAGCAACATGAATGGACGTAAATATTATCATCCTCGGTGAAGTGGGCCAGACAGACAGGGACAGATAGCATGTGATGTCACTTATATGTGGATCTTTTTTTTTTTTTTTCCACAGAAGGGTACAAATGAACTTGCTTTCAAGACAAACAGACTCACAGCTTTTGAATTCAAGCTTTTGATTACCAGAAGAAAAACGAGGGGACATGGTGGATTGGGAAATGGGGATTGGCTTGGCATGTGCGCACTACCATGCAGAAAGTGGATAACTAATAAGCACCTATTGTATAACACAGGGAACTCTACTCAGTATTCTGAGGTGGCCTATATGGCAAAAGAATCTGAAAAAGAATGCATGCATATGTATATATTTGTGGTGAAGGGGGGCTGGTTCACTTTGCTGTATACCTGAGGTTAACACAGTGTTGTGAATCAGCCATACTCCAATAAGAATTTTCTTAAATAAAATAAAACAGTGTCTAGGTCATTGTCTGATATCTCAGTTGGTAAAGAATGTGCCTGCAATGCAGGAGACCCTGGTTCAATTCCTGGATCAGGAAGACTCCCTGGAGAAGGGATAGGTTACCCACTCCAGTATTCTTGGGATTCCCTTAAGTCTCAGCTGGTAAAGAATTCGCCTGCAAAGTGAGAGACTTGGGTTCGATCCCTGGGTTGGGAAGATCCCCTGGAGAAGGGAGAGGCTACCCACTCCAGTGTTCTGGCCTGGAGAATTCCATGGACTGTATAGCCCAGGGGTCACAAAGAGTCAGACAGAACTGAGCAGCTTTCGCTTCACTTCACAGGTCATTGTTGGGGCTCAGTAAATATAAAATGGATGAAGAAAGAAGAGAACTCTCTATGGCACAGTTAACTCATCATCCGTTTAGTGGTCTGGATGGCAAAATACACTCATTATTTAAATCACTCATTGAACACATTTATTTGTTCAGCCAATATTGGAGGCTGACAGCATCCATGAGGGCTCTGAATGCGTTCTGGTTATTACCAGTTGGGTCCTCTGAGAAGCAGACTGAGAGGTGGGTGAGCATTGGGAGTTTATCAGGAGATGTTTGGGAATCAGCTCCTGTGGAAGGGAAGAGAAGAAAGTAAAACTAGACAAAGGGACAAATTGAGCTCTGAATCAATTTCAACAGCAACCTCAGTAATTCCATGGGTAGTTTGTTTGTTTTCGGCTGGTCTATGTGGCATTCAGGATCTTAGTTCCCCAGCCAGGCACTGAACCTGTGCACCCTGCGATGGAAATGCAGAGCCTTAACCACTGGACCACCTGAGAAGTCTATGGGGAATTCTGAAGCCAGGATGATGTTTTTCAGTTGAAGTTATGAGCATTTATACCTCCAAGTTCATTGGTCTTAGAGAGTGACCTTGGGTGAGGAGGCCCTCTCAGCTGAGTTGATTCTAAAGAACTATGCCAGCCCTTGGCAGGAATCCTAGGAGAATATGTCCCTGGTCCATAGAGGGAGACCTAATGGCTCATCCCAAGACCCACCAGTTCACTGCTTGTGCCACTGGGATCTACATCTTTGCATAAGTTCTGAGAGCAGTTTCTCTATGACCCTGGTGAGTCTGTCTTTCCTGGGCAAGCTTAGAAGAGGGCAGTGCCTGAGATAAATCAGTTTCCACTGTTGCAGCTGGTCTTGGGGCCCCAACTGATCCACATGGTGTCCCTCCTCTGTCTGTGTTCTAGATTCCCCTCTCCACCAGCTAGCATCTCTGGCGGTGGTTTACATCTCTTGGTGGTTTAGCATCTCTTGGTGGTTTACCTGATGGCATGGTCCAGTTTCTAACCTCTCAGGCCTCTGAGGCTCTGGTCACCATGCCTTTCCTAGGCCGGGATATGATTCCTGCCTGAATGATGACTCTGCTTGTCTGCTGGTTCCTTGGTGTAATGAGCCCAACATGCCATATTTTATATTTCATAGGACTGTTACTCTGTCACCTGGTGGAAGTTTTCAACCTGTGGAGAGCTGGAACTCTAAAGCTATAGCACTCAGGGTTTCAGGCTCCCCAGATGGGTCACTGGGAGAGATGGTAAGTGGGGTCACTCCTGCTTCCCCTCTTTATTTCTCAGACTCATGCATCCCACCTACCAGAGCTTAGCATCATGCCTTTGAAGTGTCCACTGCATCCTGGAGAGTGGCGTCCCCTCTTTGGAGAGGTTGACTACCAAATGACACCAGGGTGCTCCCTTATTCAATCCAGGGCTCCCTCAGCTCCTGGGAGTGATGCAGCCACTGGGTCCTGCCATCTTGTGCCCATTCTCACACCCCTTCTGTCACAAAGGACATCCCAGGGTCTGACACGACACCACTGGAGACATGTTTAATATTCTCCCCAGGCCAGACCCCCGCACATGCATCTATCTCCAAGCTAAGCAAACCCCCCCAGGCTCGTACCATCACCCGCATTTTTTAAATTTTTGAAGCTAACTCTGGAAGAAGAACCCCTTTTTTTGGTCTGGCCTGCATCAGGTCTTAGTTGCATTATGTGGGATCTTTCGTTGCAGAGCACAGGCTCTCTAGTTGTTCAGGGTGTGGGATCTTATTTCCCCGACCAGGGATTGAACCTTCACCTCCTGAATTGCAAGGCAGATTCTTAACCACTGGACCACCAGGGAAGTCCTGAGAGAAAGCACTCTTAAAGGTAGCTAAAGCAGATTCCCAGCTCTTCCGTGTCCTGTGTGTCAGGAACGGAGATGTGACAAAGGGCGACATTTCATCAGTGACCTGCCAGTGACCCGACCAAGAGGGTCCATCCAGCAAGGGAGCAATTCATTTGAGTCTCACGTTCCCCAGCTGACCCTTTGCCTCCTCCTAGCCACATCCATAAAGCACTTGAGATGCGATGCCTGACAGGGCCTAGATGGAGAAAGAAGAGAATTGAATCAGTGTCCACTTTGGTTTTCAAAACATATCTGATTTGCCTGCCTGTGAATATTTATAGGTTTCATTTCCAACACAGTGCTGCAAAATGCCCTGTGCCTTTTGCATCAAGAGTCTTTTCAAAAAGGACACCTGAGTCTTTCTTGACTCTCAGCAGCAGATGAGTCATTCATTCCTTTTTTTCATTCAGAGAAACGTTTATTATTCACCTGCCAGCTCCAGGAGTTGTGAGCATCCAGACTCTGACTTTCCCCATCTCTATTTGTTTTGCTAACTTCCGTATTTTCTGTTACAGGTGTCACAATGCAATATATACTACTTGGATGAAACCTACTCTACTTTAGAATCACAGCTTACACTGAGGTTTGGTTTTAAAGAGAACAACGTAGTCAAAAGTCAGGCTGTAAAAAAAAAAAAAAAATCTGTTAAATGCCAAAAGAAGTCAGCAAATGGATGTACCCTACCTCCATAAGCCAACATAGGCAAGTTTTACTCTGGAATGGTCAAGGCCAGGTGAAGCAGTTGGCTTGTGTTTAGAGCCATGATGTGTGACAGAGATGTAACTTTAAACTTAGTGACATATCCAGTCAGATGGGGTGGGCACCTTGCTGAAGGCCACAGACTGAAACAGACTATAAATCCTTGTCCCCTCACACCATGTGCTCCTGAACAGACACCATGCTCAAACCAGTTGCTCAGTCGTGCCCAACCCTTTGAGACCCCATGAACATCAGCACGCCAGGCTTCCCTCTCCTTCAGTGTCTCCCAGAGTTTGTTCAGATTCATGTCTATTGAGTCAGTGATGCCATCCAGCCATCTCATCCTCTGCAACCCCCTTTTTCTCTTGCCCTCAATCTTGCCCAGCATCAGGGTCTTTTTCAATGAGTCAGTTCTTCACATCAGGTGGCCAAAGTATTGGAGCTTCAGCTTTAGCATGAGTCCTTCCAATGAATATCCAGAGTTGATTTTCTTTAGGATTGACTAGTTTAATCTCCTTGCATTCCAAGGGACTCTCAAGAGTCTTCTCCAGCACCACTGCTCAAAAGCATCAATTCTTTAGCACTCAGCTCTCTTTATGGTCCAGCTCTCATATCCATATGTGACTACTGGGAAAACCATAGCTTTGACTATATAGGCCTGTGTTGAGACAGTGATGTCTCTGCTTTTTAATATGCGACCTAGGTTTTTTCTTCTCTCTCTTCTTTTCCCCTCCCTTCCTTTCCCTTCCCTTTCTCTCCCTTCTCTCTCTCCCTCTCTCTCTTTGTTCTTCTTTCTTACTCCCAACTTGTAATTGCAATACAGAGAAGCTAAATGTGCAAATGAGAAAACTCTGTTAGGTTATAATATAAAACTCCATATAAAACTCAGAGTCCAGTGGAGAAGCTTCCTCCAATACTCTGGGCACATATGACAAAATCTGCACCTAGACTTGGCTCCTGATTTTCCTTACAAAGTAACAGTTGAGTTGGTTGATGTGGTCAAGCCTCCAGAAAAAGCATCTCCTTCTAAAACAAAATCCATTACTATTGATATTAATTGATATTAATATTAATAAGAATTCCTTGATGACACCATCTTTAACTGAAATATTCAAGGGAGTGTTTGTGAGTCCTAAAGTTAGGAGGGCTGAGATTCTGCAGGGGAGGATTGAGCATAGTGATATGGAATAGATTTTGGCATCAGACATATTCTTGGTTCCACTGTCAGTGAAGCAAATGTTTGGGATAGGATTTCGTGCATGCCAGCTCAGTCAGTCATTTCTGACTCTTTGCAACTCTATGGACTGTAACCCCCCACGATCCTCTGTCCATGGAATTTCTCAGGCAGTAATACTGGAGTGAGTTGCCTTGCCCTCCTCCAGGGGATCTTCCCAAACCAGGGATCAAACTCACATTTCTTGGGTCTCCTGCATTGGCAGGCAGATTCTTTACCACTGTGCGACTTGGGAAGCCCCATCATTAGACTGAGGGAGCTACAAAGCATGATGAGACACAGAGAATGCTCTTTCCACCCCCAGAGATCTGATGGGGCAAGGAGAGGAGTGGTATTATCAAAACCTGGTGAGAGCTGTCATGTTAGTTACACGGGAACACAGTCTTTGCCCAGGCTGCCGCAGAATGAGGGCTTGCCCCAGTCTCTGTCTCTCTTCCTGTCTTCCTGGCTCCTTCCTGAACTAGCCGTGGAAGAACCCAAATGGAAACTGAAGACAAAGAGACCTGATACCACCCAGAGATATCAGCATAGACAGGGGCACAAAAGCGCAGCTCTCTAGGGGCAAAAAGCTGATCTAGAGAACCCCAGGGCATCCTGTATGACTACAAGCCAGGGAGCACATACGGGAGAAAGAAGAGAGAGACAGAGAACCAAATCCCAATGGCTCCTCCTTAGTGTCAGCCCACTGCCTTTTTCTGGAGGCAGCCTATGTGAAAACTTCTCTACTAGTGGCTGCAATTTTGGGGTGTTTATTGTGTAAAATAAAGTTGGCTTAAAACTCAACATTCAGAAAACTAAGATCATGGCATCCAGTCCCTCATCACTTCATGGCAAATAGATGGGGAAGCAATGAAATGGTGAAAGACTATTTTGGGGGGGGAGCTCCGAAATCACTGCAGATGGTGACTGCAGCCATGAAATTAAAAGACGCTTGCTCCTTGGAAGAAAAACTATGATCAACTTAGACAGCATATTAAAAATCAGAGACATTACCTTGCCAACAAAGGTCCATATAGTCAAAGCTGTGGTTTTTCCAGTAGTCATGTATGGATGTGAAATTGAACTATAAAGAAAGCTGAGTGCTGAAGAATTGATGCTTTCGAACTGTGGTGTTGCAGAAGACTCTTAAGAGTCCCTTGGATTGCAAGGAGATCCAACCAGTCCATCCTAAAGGAAATCAGTCCTGAATATTCATTGGAAGGACTGATGCTGAAGCTGAAACTCCAACAGTTTGGCCACCTGACATGAAGAACTGACTCTCTAGAAAAGACCCTGATGCTGGGAAAGATTGAAGGCAGAAGGGTAAGGGGATGACAGAGGATGAGATGGTTGCATGGCATCACCAACTTGATGGGCATGAGTTTGAGTAAGCTCCAGGAGTTGGTGATGGACAGGGAAGCCTGATGTGCTGCAGTCCATGGAATTGCAAACAGTCAGACACGACTGAGCTACTGAATTGAACTGAACTGACTGTGTAAATGCTAAGTAGTTCTTTATGTATAGCAACTGCTTCTCAGCCCCCATTTTTAAAAAAATTTTGGCCACACCCTCTGCAGTGGAAGCACAAAGTCTTAACCACTGGACCACCTGGGAAGTCAGACAGCTGCCTCCTTCAACCTTTATAACTACTCACAAAGAATCATCACCTGTGATGATCCTTCTATGACTGCTAAGCTATAATAACTTTGAGAGTAAGTTTTGTATGTTGTTTTATTTTATCTTTTCAATAACCCTAGATCATAGGGATTCCTTTATTCTTTTGCATGTGAATAGTAAGTTCACAGGAATATAAGCTTCAAGCAGAAGAGACTTGTTCTATATCCCCAGAGCCCAGGATAGTGCCTAGAACATGTATAATAGGTCATCAATACTCATTTCTATTAAAAACCAAAATAGACTCAGAGGCTCTCAGAGGTAGAGTGTTGGGGTTAAATTCTGACTCCCAAACTCTAAAATCCTAAACCATAGAAGCTTCCTGGATAATTGAAGGGGGACAACTGAGAACAGACACTTTCTTTCCTTGGGTATCCATGAAAATTTGCCTCAGGAACTTCCCTGGCAGTTCAGTGTTAGGAGTCCACACTTCCACTGTACGGGGCATTTTTTCCATCCCTGGTTGGGGAACTAAGAGACTGCAAACCACACAGCGCATGGCCAGAAAAAAAAAGGTCGAGAATCTTTAACTGAGGCATCCCCTAAGGGAAGGCAGGAAGTTAAACAGCTCACATCCCTTTAATCTGTCCACCACCAAGCTCATTCATTCATTCAACAAACACATCCCAAAGGCCTGAAGTGTTAACAGTCTGTACATTTCATGTGGGCAGGGCTTATGTTTCTTTGGTCCATCTTTACATAGCCCTAGCGTGCCGCCTCACCTATTGGAGGCACTCAGTAAATATTTTTTGCCTCTAAGAATGAATGAGGAGCAGGCTTCCCTGGTGGCTCAAACAGTAAAGAATCTGCCTGCAGTGCTGGAGACCCGGGTTTGATCCCTGGGTGGGGAAGATCCCCTGGAGAAGGGAATGGCTACCCATTCCAGTATTCTTACCTGTAGAATCCCATGGACAGAGGAGCCCAGTGGGCTACAGTCCAGGGAATCACAAAGAGTCAGACACCACTGAGAGGCTAACACACACACATATACACACAGGTTAAGTGTAAGCACTATGCAAGGCCCTGGGGATGTAGAGTTGACAGCGGATGAGACTGATCACCGCCATATGAGCGATGATAGATGACTGTATGAGATACAGTCCCACAGAGCAGAAAACAAACAGGAGAGTTGCTTCTACATGGGGTGAGGACCAGGGTGAATCTTGAACTCTGTGAATTGAATAGATCATGGATCTCCAAACTTTGGGATCTAATGCTTGATAATCCTAGATGGAGCTGATGTGGTCATAATAGAAATAAAGTGCACAATAAATGTAATGTGCTTCAAGTGAAGTTGCTCAATTGTGTCCAACTCTTTGCGACCCCATGGACTGTAGCCTACTAGGCTTCTCCGTCCATGGGATTTTCCAGGCAAGAATACTGGAGTGGGTTACCATTTCCTTCTCCAGGGGATCTTCCCGACCCAGGGATCGAACCCAGGTCTCTCGCATTGGAGGCAGGCACTGTAACCTCTAAGCCACCAGGGAGAGCAAAACCATCTCCCCATCAACCGTGAAAAAATTGTCTTCTATGAAACCTGTCCCTTGTGCCAAAAAGCTTGGGGACCACTGGAGTAGAGGGCAAGGAGGCTGTACAGAAAGCATGCTAGGAAAACTCCTTCTGGTTTTCCCAGGACCATCCAGGTTTTAAAGCAAAGTTCTGTGTTCCAAGAAAACCAAGATCAATTGGTCATGCTAGTACCACTTCCTAGCTCTGTGGCCTTGGGTAATTACTTAACCTTTCTGAGTCTTATTTTTCATTTCTGTAACATGGAGCTAATAAGACCAAGTCTGTTAGTTGCTCAGTCATGTCCAGCTCTTTTTGACCCAGTGGAGTGTAGCCCACCAGGCTCCTCTATCGATGGAATCCTCCAGGAAAGAATACTGGAGTGGGTTGCCATTCCCTTCTCTAAGGACTCTTCCCAACACAGGGATTGGAACTGGGTCTTTGCCATCTGAGCCACCAGGGAAGCTCCTTTGGATTGCTGTAAAATAGCATACATAAAGGCCAAAGCTCAGTATCTGGTTCACAATTGGAGTGTGTAAAAGGAAGCTCTCCTCACATTCCCTCCCTTGCAAAGAAGCAGGAGATGCTAAGGGTAGAGTTACTTGAGCCTGGAAAACACTGTTGGAACAATTACTGGCCACTTGGTTTGTCCCTTTCTCTGAATACTGTGGAATAAACATTGTGAATGGGCTAGTATCTTAAGCTGCTTTGCACGAGCATAGTTTATTTTAAATTTTGAATCCTGCTTGTTATACTTCTGATATTTTTTAAAAATTTAACTTCATCATCTCACCTTATCTATTTTTGAAGGGTTTAATCATTTATTTTTCCTCACCTCCAGTCCTTCCTATTTTTAGCCTTTAACATTTTTACTTCCTCCTTAATGTCAGAGCTTTGTTTAATCCATTTAAAAAAATCTTATACTCTTCTTATTTTTTGTTTTTCTGAATAATTCTCTCTTCTTGTTCTCATCTGAAAAGACTGCCTTTTCCCCTCATTATTTTGTCATTTCTCACTGAACTCAGAGTGTTTTATGTACTTTTTTCATCATTTAATTCCTCATGCTATCATATGCTCTCTGAATTCAGCATGCCAGCATCATATTTTCCCCTTAGATATGTTCTTAAGTTTACTACTTTAATGCTCTGTTATTTTTTTAAACTTCATTATGTACTATATAATTTCTTCTCCTAATTCAGTATGTATTATTATAAAGGACAAGCAGGAAGCTTGGTCTCAGGCTGACAGCTGTAAGAAGAATCCATGACCCTGGCAGAGGATGCTGGCAGTGGTACCTTTGTGCCTCCAGTTGGCTCAGCTGAGCCCATGGAGCCTCCTAATCACCCTCATCCCAGTCTTCTCTGAGTCCTTAACTCACAGAGGGTTATAACCTTTCCTCCTGCTGTATTGCTGGACAGCTTTCTCAAACACAAAGCTTCCCAGGTTGCTTACCTGCTTAGCCCTCCATGAGTCATTCTTGTGATATAACATACAACGAAAGCAATAATAATAATAACCATGACCTCAGTCAACACATAGTGAGCAATGATTGTCTTATAAGACTTTTGCTGATTGCTATCATTACTTATACAACAGCATCTTTAGGAGGGCATTCCTCTGTTATAAATAAGGGCTGTATTAACTAACTGGGCCAAGATTATATAACAAATAAGTGGCATTATTGGAAACTCGAGTGGCTCAGATGGTAAAGAATCTGCCCGTAACACAGGAGATCTGAGTTCAATCCCTGGGTCAGGAAGATCCCCTGCAGAAGGGAATGGCAACCCACTCCAGTACTCTTGCCTGAAGAATTCCATGGACAGAGGAGCCTGGTGGGCTACAGCCTGTGGGTTCACAAGGAGTCTAACATGACTGAGCAACTTTCACTTTCACTCACTCACTGGGAACCCAGATCCTCAACCACTGGGCTAAACTGCTAAGTGCTACAGAGCAAAGCAAACCAAACCATTTAATATCCACGCCCTTAGTGAGGAGAATGACTTGCGTGGGTCGCCCAGGGGTGAAAGGTGGAGACGGGATTGAATGACTCCATAATTCCCGCTACTACCTTTTCTACATAGTAAACAAAGAGCAGAAACATTCTTTGTAAATTAGCGTAAATACAAGAGATGTTAATACTTCATGGTCCTCTGGGTTATTTCTGAACCTAAAGGAAGAAAATCTTTTTCTCCTGTGTTCAGAACATTCCTGAAGCTTGAATAAGAAATATGATGTAGGACTGGCTAACTCAAGAAATGTGCTCAAACCCATTCATATAAACTCAAAGAGACAACATCCTCAAAGTCAAACTAAAGAGAGCTAGGAACATTCGGGATTATACCTATGACCTTTTCATTTTTGGCATCATAGCATACTGCATCCTCACAGAATGATTTTCAGTGCTTGATTCAGGAGGTAGCTTCTTTCTCAAGAAAATAGGAAGAAAAACCAGCTAGAGTAGTAATTTGTAATGCATCATTTATTCAGAGATAAAAAATATATATTGCACTGTACACTAGAATTTTGGGGGAAATAACCTCGTGTTTATAATATACAACACATTGGATATCTGTTACCTGCTATGCATATTCATATATATATATAATATAAATATTTATTGTTACTGTTCTGTGGTTAAGTCGTGTCCGACTCTTTACAACTTCATGGACTGTAGCACGCCAGGCTTCCCTATCCTTCACCATCTCTCAGACATAAATATATAGCTATACATGTATGTACTTCTATGTGGTGAAGTTTTATTCCCATTGTTCAGATGAGAAAGTTCAAAAGGCAAAAAGTGGTCATACGCCTATGGTCGTATGCCTAGTAAATGGGGGCGACAGGAAGTGCAAACCCAAGTCTCTGGTTGCAGAAGGTACAGCCCCGGACAGATGTGAAGGCCCTTGGTGTGTGGCTGCCCCACTCACTTTGTCAGAGCTCGGTCTCCTTTGCTTGTGCGCAGGCGCTCTCGAGTTGAGCAGGGATTACTCTCTAGTGTTGGTGCAGTGGCCTCTCTTGTTGCACAACACAGGCTCTAGGTCCAAGGGCTTCAGCAGTTGCAGCACGTGGCCTCAGCAGCTGTGGCACACGGGCTTAGTTGCCCCCTAAGGGTGTGTGGAATCTTCCCTGACCAGAGAGCGAACCCATGTCCCTTGCATTGGTAGACAGGTTCTTATCCACTGTACCACCAGGGAATTCCTCCTTACTAAATTAAAAAAGTAAAACTGTCCACAGGGACAGGTCCCATAGTCACTTTCCCAGAGTTAGTCTTTCCATACACACAGTAGCACTTGAAAGGATGCTTTTGGAAACACAGAAATGAATGGAAGGGCAGTCTTTCTCCTGTTCTTATAATAAAATGTGTCTCTTCTAGCCTTCAGCAGCTTGGACTGCAGACTGTGGAAATGCTCCCTGTACAAAGCGAACTGCAGAGAAGATGAGATGCACATCCGTGTGGCATAATTTTGAATGCAGAAGGGTGGGGGGATCCCCAGGGAGTCAGTCCTCTCTCCTTCCACTGCTCTGGCCAGTAGGCAATGAATGGCATAGATCTTGCTGCCGTGATAAAAGCGCAAATCCTGTGTCAAATGGGGCAGCTGACTCTGCGAGCATTCCAGCTTTCTCCTGCCTGGCCTTGAATAGCAGTGCCCACGCTGTGGACTCCACCCCAGGGAGGAAAGGGCCAGCCTGGCCCACACAGAGAAGCTTCCATCTCCAGGGTTTGGAGGAAGAGACGATGGGGAAGGTGAGGAGGGACTCATCCTATCTGGATGAATTTGTCGAGGGCTTCCCACTCACAGTGATAACATTCCTCTTCCCAGGCATCACAAAACTGCACCCAAGAGGTGGGTCATTGAAACTCACTCATGTGACTCCATCAAGTTAATTAGATTCGACAAGTGTTTGTTGAGTATTACAATGCCAGACCCTGTGTTAAGAGATGAGATACAATGAAATGGTCTCTGCCCCGTGGGAGTCCAGAATTCAGTGATGTTAGTGAACGCAAGTTCATGTGCCCGACACACAGTGAAGCCAAATAATACCAAAACACCAGAGTTCTGAGCAGAGAAAGGCTTAGTGCTGGGCTATGCAAGGAAATGGATGACTTGCGCCCCAGACCAACACAAACTCCCCGAAATGGTCTCAGGAAAGCATTTGTAAAGGCAAAGTGAGGGAAGGGTGAGGTTGATTGTGGCAAACTTCTTGATGCAGAAACGCTTTGTCCTCATAGGTCAGGTCACAATGTTCCTGTAAATCTCCAGCTAACCAAATGTTGCTCTCTGTTTACTTTTTTCCCTTGTTTGAGTGGAAAAGCATCATACCTTTAAAAGCCAGAGCCTTGAGAATAGGCTACCCTGTGTACCTTAAACTATAGGCAACATTCCTAACTCTTAAGCAAAAGCAATAGAATATATAGGTTAAAGTAAAATAAATAGATCTTTATGGAGTCAACTTTGTTTTTCCCTATTATAGCATGACTGATGGACCTATATATAGGAGGTCAAAAGGCAGTGTTATTAATGATCTTCAGACCGTTTTCATGAAGCAGTGATTCCCTATGGACCCACTGCAGAAAGTGATTTGGGGAGATTCCTAAAAAATGAAGATTCTCAGGCCTCATTCCTGTATATGTTTTTCAGTAGGTCTGAGTAGGACCAAGGGGATCTGCATCTTTTTAAGCCCCTAAGTGATTTGCATGTGTGGTGAGAATAAGCAATTTCCTGGAGGTCACTCTCATCTCCTCTGTTCTTTTCATCAGTTCAGTTCAGTTCAGTCACTCGGTCATGTCCGACTCTTTGTGATCCCATGAATCACAGCACGCCAGGCCTCCTTGTCCATCACCAACTCCTGGAGTTCACTCAGACTCACTCCCATTGAGTCCGTGATGCCATCCAGCCATCTCATCCTCGGTTGTCCCCTTTTCCTCCTGCCCCCAATACCTCCCAGCATCAGAGTCTTTTCTAATGAGTCAACTCTTCTTATGAGGTGGCCAAAGTACTGGAGTTTCAACTTTAGCATCATTCCTTCCAAAGAAATCCCAGGGCTGATCTCCTTCAGAAGGGACTGGTTAGATCTCCTTACAGTCCAAGGGACTCTCAAGAG
>SJYC01079095.1:0-23190 GCA_006408675.1 Madoqua kirkii | reverse complement strand
GTCCATGGGATTTTCCAGGCAAGAATACTGGAGTGGGTTACCATTTCCTTCTCCAGGGGATCTTCCCGACCCAGGGATCGAACCCAGGTCTCTCGCATTGGAGGCAGGCACTGTAACCTCTAAGCCACCAGGGAGAGCAAAACCATCTCCCCATCAACCGTGAAAAAATTGTCTTCTATGAAACCTGTCCCTTGTGCCAAAAAGCTTGGGGACCACTGGAGTAGAGGGCAAGGAGGCTGTACAGAAAGCATGCTAGGAAAACTCCTTCTGGTTTTCCCAGGACCATCCAGGTTTTAAAGCAAAGTTCTGTGTTCCAAGAAAACCAAGATCAATTGGTCATGCTAGTACCACTTCCTAGCTCTGTGGCCTTGGGTAATTACTTAACCTTTCTGAGTCTTATTTTTCATTTCTGTAACATGGAGCTAATAAGACCAAGTCTGTTAGTTGCTCAGTCATGTCCAGCTCTTTTTGACCCAGTGGAGTGTAGCCCACCAGGCTCCTCTATCGATGGAATCCTCCAGGAAAGAATACTGGAGTGGGTTGCCATTCCCTTCTCTAAGGACTCTTCCCAACACAGGGATTGGAACTGGGTCTTTGCCATCTGAGCCACCAGGGAAGCTCCTTTGGATTGCTGTAAAATAGCATACATAAAGGCCAAAGCTCAGTATCTGGTTCACAATTGGAGTGTGTAAAAGGAAGCTCTCCTCACATTCCCTCCCTTGCAAAGAAGCAGGAGATGCTAAGGGTAGAGTTACTTGAGCCTGGAAAACACTGTTGGAACAATTACTGGCCACTTGGTTTGTCCCTTTCTCTGAATACTGTGGAATAAACATTGTGAATGGGCTAGTATCTTAAGCTGCTTTGCACGAGCATAGTTTATTTTAAATTTTGAATCCTGCTTGTTATACTTCTGATATTTTTTAAAAATTTAACTTCATCATCTCACCTTATCTATTTTTGAAGGGTTTAATCATTTATTTTTCCTCACCTCCAGTCCTTCCTATTTTTAGCCTTTAACATTTTTACTTCCTCCTTAATGTCAGAGCTTTGTTTAATCCATTTAAAAAAATCTTATACTCTTCTTATTTTTTGTTTTTCTGAATAATTCTCTCTTCTTGTTCTCATCTGAAAAGACTGCCTTTTCCCCTCATTATTTTGTCATTTCTCACTGAACTCAGAGTGTTTTATGTACTTTTTTCATCATTTAATTCCTCATGCTATCATATGCTCTCTGAATTCAGCATGCCAGCATCATATTTTCCCCTTAGATATGTTCTTAAGTTTACTACTTTAATGCTCTGTTATTTTTTTAAACTTCATTATGTACTATATAATTTCTTCTCCTAATTCAGTATGTATTATTATAAAGGACAAGCAGGAAGCTTGGTCTCAGGCTGACAGCTGTAAGAAGAATCCATGACCCTGGCAGAGGATGCTGGCAGTGGTACCTTTGTGCCTCCAGTTGGCTCAGCTGAGCCCATGGAGCCTCCTAATCACCCTCATCCCAGTCTTCTCTGAGTCCTTAACTCACAGAGGGTTATAACCTTTCCTCCTGCTGTATTGCTGGACAGCTTTCTCAAACACAAAGCTTCCCAGGTTGCTTACCTGCTTAGACCCTCCATGAGTCATTCTTGTGATATAACATACAACGAAAGCAATAATAATAATAACCATGACCTCAGTCAACACATAGTGAGCAATGATTGTCTTATAAGACTTTTGCTGATTGCTATCATTACTTATACAACAGCATCTTTAGGAGGGCATTCCTCTGTTATAAATAAGGGCTGTATTAACTAACTGGGCCAAGATTATATAACAAATAAGTGGCATTATTGGAAACTCGAGTGGCTCAGATGGTAAAGAATCTGCCCGTAACACAGGAGATCTGAGTTCAATCCCTGGGTCAGGAAGATCCCCTGCAGAAGGGAATGGCAACCCACTCCAGTACTCTTGCCTGAAGAATTCCATGGACAGAGGAGCCTGGTGGGCTACAGCCTGTGGGTTCACAAGGAGTCTAACATGACTGAGCAACTTTCACTTTCACTCACTCACTGGGAACCCAGATCCTCAACCACTGGGCTAAACTGCTAAGTGCTACAGAGCAAAGCAAACCAAACCATTTAATATCCACGCCCTTAGTGAGGAGAATGACTTGCGTGGGTCGCCCAGGGGTGAAAGGTGGAGACGGGATTGAATGACTCCATAATTCCCGCTACTACCTTTTCTACATAGTAAACAAAGAGCAGAAACATTCTTTGTAAATTAGCGTAAATACAAGAGATGTTAATACTTCATGGTCCTCTGGGTTATTTCTGAACCTAAAGGAAGAAAATCTTTTTCTCCTGTGTTCAGAACATTCCTGAAGCTTGAATAAGAAATATGATGTAGGACTGGCTAACTCAAGAAATGTGCTCAAACCCATTCATATAAACTCAAAGAGACAACATCCTCAAAGTCAAACTAAAGAGAGCTAGGAACATTCGGGATTATACCTATGACCTTTTCATTTTTGGCATCATAGCATACTGCATCCTCACAGAATGATTTTCAGTGCTTGATTCAGGAGGTAGCTTCTTTCTCAAGAAAATAGGAAGAAAAACCAGCTAGAGTAGTAATTTGTAATGCATCATTTATTCAGAGATAAAAAATATATATTGCACTGTACACTAGAATTTTGGGGGAAATAACCTCGTGTTTATAATATACAACACATTGGATATCTGTTACCTGCTATGCATATTCATATATATATATAATATAAATATTTATTGTTACTGTTCTGTGGTTAAGTCGTGTCCGACTCTTTACAACTTCATGGACTGTAGCACGCCAGGCTTCCCTATCCTTCACCATCTCTCAGACATAAATATATAGCTATACATGTATGTACTTCTATGTGGTGAAGTTTTATTCCCATTGTTCAGATGAGAAAGTTCAAAAGGCAAAAAGTGGTCATACGCCTATGGTCGTATGCCTAGTAAATGGGGGCGACAGGAAGTGCAAACCCAAGTCTCTGGTTGCAGAAGGTACAGCCCCGGACAGATGTGAAGGCCCTTGGTGTGTGGCTGCCCCACTCACTTTGTCAGAGCTCGGTCTCCTAGGCTTGTGCGCAGGCGCTCTCGAGTTGAGCAGGGATTACTCTCTAGTGTTGGTGCAGTGGCCTCTCTTGTTGCACAACACAGGCTCTAGGTCCAAGGGCTTCAGCAGTTGCAGCACGTGGCCTCAGCAGCTGTGGCACACGGGCTTAGTTGCCCCCTAAGGGTGTGTGGAATCTTCCCTGACCAGAGAGCGAACCCATGTCCCTTGCATTGGTAGACAGGTTCTTATCCACTGTACCACCAGGGAATTCCTCCTTACTAAATTAAAAAAGTAAAACTGTCCACAGGGACAGGTCCCATAGTCACTTTCCCAGAGTTAGTCTTTCCATACACACAGTAGCACTTGAAAGGATGCTTTTGGAAACACAGAAATGAATGGAAGGGCAGTCTTTCTCCTGTTCTTATAATAAAATGTGTCTCTTCTAGCCTTCAGCAGCTTGGACTGCAGACTGTGGAAATGCTCCCTGTACAAAGCGAACTGCAGAGAAGATGAGATGCACATCCGTGTGGCATAATTTTGAATGCAGAAGGGTGGGGGGATCCCCAGGGAGTCAGTCCTCTCTCCTTCCACTGCTCTGGCCAGTAGGCAATGAATGGCATAGATCTTGCTGCCGTGATAAAAGCGCAAATCCTGTGTCAAATGGGGCAGCTGACTCTGCGAGCCTTTCCAGCTTTCTCCTGCCTGGCCTTGAATAGCAGTGCCCACGCTGTGGACTCCACCCCAGGGAGGAAAGGGCCAGCCTGGCCCACACAGAGAAGCTTCCATCTCCAGGGTTTGGAGGAAGAGACGATGGGGAAGGTGAGGAGGGACTCATCCTATCTGGATGAATTTGTCGAGGGCTTCCCACTCACAGTGATAACATTCCTCTTCCCAGGCATCACAAAACTGCACCCAAGAGGTGGGTCATTGAAACTCACTCATGTGACTCCATCAAGTTAATTAGATTCGACAAGTGTTTGTTGAGTATTACAATGCCAGACCCTGTGTTAAGAGATGAGATACAATGAAATGGTCTCTGCCCCGTGGGAGTCCAGAATTCAGTGATGTTAGTGAACGCAAGTTCATGTGCCCGACACACAGTGAAGCCAAATAATACCAAAACACCAGAGTTCTGAGCAGAGAAAGGCTTAGTGCTGGGCTATGCAAGGAAATGGATGACTTGCGCCCCAGACCAACACAAACTCCCCGAAATGGTCTCAGGAAAGCATTTGTAAAGGCAAAGTGAGGGAAGGGTGAGGTTGATTGTGGCAAACTTCTTGATGCAGAAACGCTTTGTCCTCATAGGTCAGGTCACAATGTTCCTGTAAATCTCCAGCTAACCAAATGTTGCTCTCTGTTTACTTTTTTCCCTTGTTTGAGTGGAAAAGCATCATACCTTTAAAAGCCAGAGCCTTGAGAATAGGCTACCCTGTGTACCTTAAACTATAGGCAACATTCCTAACTCTTAAGCAAAAGCAATAGAATATATAGGTTAAAGTAAAATAAATAGATCTTTATGGAGTCAACTTTGTTTTTCCCTATTATAGCATGACTGATGGACCTATATATAGGAGGTCAAAAGGCAGTGTTATTAATGATCTTCAGACCGTTTTCATGAAGCAGTGATTCCCTATGGACCCACTGCAGAAAGTGATTTGGGGAGATTCCTAAAAAATGAAGATTCTCAGGCCTCATTCCTGTATATGTTTATTCAGTAGGTCTGAGTAGGACCAAGGGGATCTGCATCTTTTTAAGCCCCTAAGTGATTTGCATGTGTGGTGAGAATAAGCAATTTCCTGGAGGTCACTCTCATCTCCTCTGTTCTTTTCATCAGTTCAGTTCAGTTCAGTCACTCGGTCATGTCCGACTCTTTGTGATCCCATGAATCACAGCACGCCAGGCCTCCTTGTCCATCACCAACTCCTGGAGTTCACTCAGACTCACTCCCATTGAGTCCGTGATGCCATCCAGCCATCTCATCCTCGGTTGTCCCCTTTTCCTCCTGCCCCCAATACCTCCCAGCATCAGAGTCTTTTCTAATGAGTCAGCTCTTCTTATGAGGTGGCCAAAGTACTGGAGTTTCAACTTTAGCATCATTCCTTCCAAAGAAATCCCAGGGCTGATCTCCTTCAGAAGGGACTGGTTAGATCTCCTTACAGTCCAAGGGACTCTCAAGAGCCTTCTCCAATACCACAAGTTCAAAAGCATCAATTCTTCGACGCTCAGCTTTCTTCACAGTCCAACTCTCACATCCATACATGACCACAAGAAAAACCATAGCCTTGACTAGACGGACCTTAGTCGGCAAAGTAATGTCTCTGCTTTTGAATATACTATCTAGGTTGGTCATAACTTTTCTTCCAAGGAGTAAGCATCTTTTAATTTCATGGCTGCAGTCACCATCTGCAGTGATTTTGGAGCCTCCAAAAATAAAGGCTGACACTGTTTCCACTGTTTCTCCATCTATTTCCCATGAAGTGATGGGACCAGATGCCATGATCTTCGTTTTCCGAACGTTGAGCTTTAAGCCAACATTTTCACTCTCCTCTTTCACTTTCATCAAGAGGCTCTTTAGCTCCTCTTCACTTTCTGCCATAAGGGTGGTGTCATCTGCATATCTGAGGTTACTGATGTTTCTCCTGGCAATCTTGATTCCAGCTTGTGTTTCTTCCAGCCCAGCGTTTCTCATGATGTACTCTGCATATAAGTTAAATAAGGAGGGTGACAATTTTCAGCCTTGACGTACTCCTTTTCCTATTTGGAACCAGTCTGTTGTTCCATGTCCAGTTCTAACTGTTGCTTTCTGACCTGTATACAGATTTCTCAAGAGGCAGGTCAGGTGGTCTGGTATTCCCATCTCTTTCAGAATTTTCCACAGTTTATTGTGATCCACACAGTCAAAGGCTTTGGCATAGTCAACAAAATTTATCAGTGAATCTTGTCTCTACCTTTGACATGTATTCAGGCCTGGCCCAATCTCACCAGCTGCACAATTGCCACCCTGGTCCAAGCCCACAATCTCTCTTCATTCGACCTTTCTAAGATCCTTGTAACTTTTCTTCATAACTTCATCCTGGCCCCTTGTAGAGTCTCTTTTCTGCACAGCAGCCAGTGCATGACCCTTAAAACATGGAAGGTGGGTCATGTCTCCCAGGACCGAGGACTCTCCAGTGCCTTCCTGTCTCACAGAGAGAAAAGCCAGTATTCTTTTAATTTTTTGGCCACATTGTTCAACATGTGGGATCTTAGTTCCTGACCAGGAATCAAACCTGAGCCCCCTGCAGTGGAAGTGCAGAGTGTTAGCCACTGGACCCCCCAGGGAAGTCCGTAACGTCAGTATCCTTATCATGTCCAAGGCCATGCACAGTCTGACGCTTTGGTACCTTTCAGGGCTCGTCTCCTAAAAACGCCTCCATCCTCTCTGTCCAACCATGGTGGACTTCATGATGGGCTTGAGGGGACTTCTTGCTTCTCTAGCTCAGAGCCTTTGTGCTTTCTGTTTCCTCCTCCTGAACCACTCTTCCCAAATATTCCATGACTCTCTTCATTTTTAGATCTTGCTCAAATATCTCTAATCAGAGAATTTTCTCTGAACTCCATTTAAACGAGCAGTCCCAACCTTACTCCATCACTGTCTATCCTCCTTATGCTGCTACATTTTTCTTCTTAGCATTTATCTCACATACAGCATCACCATGTGTTAAATGATGTGCTTGATGTGTTCAGTCGTATCTGACTCTTTGCGACCCCACAGACTGTAGCCCACCAGGCTCTACTGTCCATGGGATTCTCCAAGCAAGAATACTAGAGTGGGCTGCCATTTCTTCCTCCAGGGGATTTTCCTGACCCAGAATCAAAACCATGTCACCTACGTCTCCTGCATTGCAGTGGATTCTTTACCACTGAGCCAACAGGGAAGCCCCTATGTGTTAAATATTCCTTGGTTTATTTGTTCATTACCTGTTTCCTGCCACTAGAATGAGAACTGAGCTTTATCTGCTTTGCACACTGCCAGCTTATAAAATTGTACCTGACACACAGAACTTGCTCCATAAATAATTTTGAATACATAAATTATTTAGTAGTGAAGGGTTAGGAAGACTTCTCAGTGGCAGTTTACAGATAGGTAAGGGTAGAAAAATAAAGCATTGATCAACACATGTTTCTTAAGCATCTCACATTCAGTATGTCAGCTCTGGGGCAGAGGTGGCTCACAAGTGGGGCTTACGGGGATCTAGAGAGAGCTGTAAGTTGGAGGGACTGTATAAGATAACCAACCTGAGACATCATAGCAATATTTACCCCTCCCTTTCATGGTAACACAGATCTGCAGCGTCTACCATGGAACAGCACCAACATAAAATTTGCTTTAAAAATAATTCAACGTTTTAAGTATTGTTAGATACTTATTTGATACTAAAATGCAACAGTAAAGATATTTGGGAGGTCAACTGCTGATCAAGGATCAAGTCCATATACAAGTGGTTGTTTGGGGACTCTTTTCTCCTCCAGCATCTCCACTTTTGCTTCCTTTCAGCTTTTATTCTCCTGGTTCCTGAGTCTTGAACACTCAGTTCTGCTTCTGAAGCTCTCAGACACCTCCTTTGACATTTGCAGATGCCCTTAGGAAGAAAGAAGCCCTAAATGGTTGGCTCACCTTTTTGGGTGTAATTCTTCTCAATCTTGATTCCTCGTGTTTTTGTTTTTTCCCTGTTTTTATTGCCTTGTTATATCATCACAAGTGACTTTGTCTGATAACCTATTCCTCCTTATTTAACATACACACACACTTATACACATGCATGGACATATACATGCAAGTATATATATATTTTTTTTTTCTTTTGTACTGGGCATTAGGATCACATTGGATTCACAGATTAGTGCTGTAATACAGTTTTAAATATTAATCTTAATGTACCATACAAGTTTGCTCATGTCATTAAATATCTTAATGCAACTTTATATTATCTAATATATGCATGCTTCAGTCATTCAGCCATTTCCCCTACTCCTAAAATACAGAATTTCCATTTATTTTTTGTTTTCATTAATAAATGAACATCCTTTAACAGAAACTTCTGGTCCTATATATGATTCCTTCCTTAAGATAGATGACTGGAAGTTAGGTCACTGGGTAGAAAGAAATGAGTAAACCTTACCACCCACACCAGTGATATGTCAGAATAATTTCATATTTTATAAAAATCTACTTATTTTTGAGACTTAACTCATGCTTTTAGATTAGAGCAATATTCTCTTTTATTTTCATTTTTAGATAGTCTCTTTTTCACGTTTAAGTCTTTATTTCATTGGCATTTATTTTGAGATATATATGATGAGGTGGCTATCATCCATTTTTTCAATAGATGAAAAATTATCCAGTTCCTGACAGTTATTTTTCCACTGAATCATTGAGCTATATGTATTGCATACAAACTCATTATGTTTTCTATTTTATTTCACTAAATTTTCAGTTGAGGTTTTCACCATTGTCAG
The DNA here is from genome assembly GCA_006408675.1 of Madoqua kirkii. Lineage (NCBI taxonomy): Eukaryota > Metazoa > Chordata > Mammalia > Artiodactyla > Bovidae > Madoqua > Madoqua kirkii. The sequence goes on along the minus strand of SJYC01079095.1, from coordinate 14,610 downwards.
AATTTTAATTATTGTTGCCTGATGGTATATATTATCTTCTGGCTGTGCAGTGAACCTCTGTAATCACTTTTGTAAAAATGTCTCCAGTATTCAAACTCATATATTCTTTCAGATACACGTTTAAGTCATCTTCCAAGTTCCAAATGAAAATTCCACTTGGGATTTTGATTGCTAATAATATTAAAGCCATAAAGCAATTTGAGTAGTTTATTTACATAATTAATAGTTAGCATCATCCCTTTATCAGAAATGCTTCCCCCTCCTTTATCTCTTGTAAAGTCAGGTATTTTAGGTTTTTTCCAGTTCCCACATATTTTTTAATTTTGTCAAGGATTTTTTGGGGGGTGTTTTACATTATTATTAGTATTTTAAGATCATTAGCCCATCATATCTTGTACGTAATGATGAGTGGTACAGAGGAGAGCTATTCATACATTCATTCACTTATTCAGCAAATATCCTGCACACATTAGGTGCCAGGTAACAGGCACTGTGCTTAAGCACTTATCAGCCACTATGCTAGGTACTAGGTATCAGTGCATGGTAAAACAAACATTATCCTATAGCATCAGAAGTAATAATCCAATGTGATAAAACAGGTATCAGACAACCAAATCTGCAAGTAAATATAAACTGTGATAAGTGCACAGTGTGCAAGGATAAAGAATGGTAGGGCAATCCTACTTTTTTAAGATGCTTAATTAAATTTATCTTTATTTATTTATTCTTTGGCTGCATCACACAGTATGCAGGAGTTTAGTTCCCTGACCAGGGACCAAATCTGTGCCCCTCACAATGGAAGTGCAGATTCTTAACCACTGGGCTGCCAGGGAAGTCTCTACAAACATTTTTGATTCATACAATAATAGACTTATCAACACCACTGAGTAGTATTTAAGTATTTTAAAACATCCTAAAATATCCATTCAGATTACTTCCACTTTCAAGCCCTTGTAGAAAACGCTGTTCTTAACATTCTTGGGCATGTTTCATGGGCTGTTTGTGCAAAGATGGCTCTGGGTATGAAGGGGAAAGGTTCAGTTCTAGTGATGTGCAAATTCAAGATTAGTGTGCAAAGTCCAAGTAGCAATGTCAGTTCACATTGCCAACAGCATCCTTACCGATTGGATGATGCCCCACTATTTTTTTTCCTTTTTGGTGCCAACCTGGTAGATGTAGAATGGGTGTGGATTTTTAATGTATAGTTCCTAGATTGTTACACTTATTTTCATGTTGATATTCTCTTGTTTTTGAAATACCCCACTTCTCTTTTGCCTTTGTATCCTACAACATTGCTTTTATTTTTATAGATTTATACAAGTTCTTCATGTGAGCTTAAATTAATTTTTACCAGTTGTAAGTGTTGCAAATATCTCTACTTATACTGTTTTCCATTTAATTAAAGCTGTCTTTCAATGAATAGAAATGCTTAAGTTTAGTTTTGTCAAATGTATCAATCTGTTTTTATGATTTGTATTCTTTGCATTTAATTTTAAAAATTTATCAAAATAGTAAAATATTTGTGCCTTTCATATTTAAGACGTTAATCCACTTGCAATGTGTTCCTATATATTGGATTAGGCAGGAATTTACTTTTACTTTATTTTCCAAGTGAATAACAAATTATTCTAATACCCTTTGTTGAAAAGGCCTTATTTTCTTCTTAGAAATACAACGCATTATTATCAAGCTTGTGTGTTTATGTTTCTGGGCTCTCCATTCACATCCACTGCTCAATTTCTATATCTCCCTATAAATACCAGGATGTCTTAATTACTATGGTTTTATAACAGTTCTGTTACCTGGTACTGCAAGTCTCCTCTGCTGTTTCCTTTAGGAATATTTTTTGTATTCTTTTTAAAATTTTATTTATTTATGGCAGTTCAAATCTCGGTTCAATTCTTTTACCATTAACTTGATCATTTGCTGTTTGCCCTGTGCATATGTGGGTCAGAGAAGAGTTAATATAAGAATTTAATGGTTCCTCACTGTTTCTCTTCTTTGGGGGCTTTTCCCATCACTTTTCTGCAACTATAGTTATTCCGAACCTTACTAGTTTTATTCATTGATTTTTAATTGTAGGATAATGGCTTTATAATGTTGTATTGGTTTATGCCACCCATCAGTGTCAATCAGCATAGGTACTGAGCCTTATTTTTTGCTTCTTCAGACCAACTGGCTTTCCCATTGAAATTTTTCACTCTCAAACTATACCTTATGTTATCTGCCCTCAAGCTAAAGCCATAAAAATCAAGAAAGCCTTACTATGCTGTTTCTTTTCTTCCATGTATTGACTCCTTTCCAGAATCTCCTGCTTTTCTTCACCAGAGAGAAGTTTGGAATGGGGCAGATGTGCTTCCTAGGTGGCTCAGATGGTAAAGAGTCTGCCTGTAACGCAGGAAACCTGGGTTCAATCCTCAGGTCTGCAAATTTCTCTGGAGAAGGAAATGGCAACCCACTCCAGTATTCCAGCATGGAGAATTCCATTGACAGAGCATGTGGACTATAATCTATGGGATCGCAAAGAGTCAGGCATGACTGAGCGACTAACACTTTAAATTTCAAATGTGAAAATACAAAGTTTAACTTAAGAGTTAAAGAGACTTTGGCACCTGGGAGATGGGTAATGGAAATGAAAATAGAAAGCAGTAGACAAATGTGTATTTTCTCTTGAGTTAGGAACGTCAGGCCTTGGATGCTCCCCCAAGCAAACGTGGGTACCAAAGTCAAATACAATAGTACCTTTCAACTAACATGTTTCCTGTTTCTTACTAATCTTTCTTGTCTTTTCATCTGCTTTCCCAACCCTTTAAAAAATTAAAAATTTCAGCTAGTGAAAGGATAAGTGAGAGAGAGTGAGGAAGGAAGCTTTGCTTGAGGTTTCAAATTTGAATTCAAATCTGGATTTAAGGAGGGAGAAGCTTTAAATTGGATGGAGTGGTTGAAGAAGGCTTGTAGGAATAAGTTGACCTGAGAACTGAACGAGGGGCAAGGTTCTATTCAACTGCTAGTAAACATTTGGATTATTACCTTAAGATCTACCTTGGAAAATTTTTTAGATATATATTTCTTTATTTGGGGCTGTCGTGGGTCTTCGTTGCTGCTGGGTTTGTTTATAGTTGCTGAGACCTGGGGCTACTCTTCATTGCAGTGTGTGTGCTTCTCGTTGCGGTGGCTTCTCTCGGTACAGAGTACAGGCTCTAGGCATGCACGCTTCAGTAGCTGTGGCTCCCCAGCTCTAGAGCACAGGCTCAAAAATTGTGGCCCACAGACTTAGCTGCCCCGAGGCATGTGGGATATTCCCGAGCCAAGGATCGAATCCATGTCTCCTGTGTTGGCAGGTGGATTTTTTATCACTGAGCCACCAGGGAAGCCCTACCTTGAAAGTTTTTGTTCATTTAGTTATTCTCTTTGCCTGCAGGCAGCTCTTCTTTTAACCACTTGACCAGGCTATGTTTGTAATTCTGTTCTAGGTTGTGGCCCAGGCAGTGTTATTCATGTGTATGAACACAGCTGGAATCTTCATCAGTTACCTGTCAGACCGGGCCCAGCGCCAAGCCTTCCTGGAGACACGGAGGTGTGTGGAGGCCAGGCTGCGCCTGGAGACGGAAAACCAAAGACAGGTACCAATTGAAAAGACCTTGTGCCTTAGCGATCACTTCGCCATTCTCTGAATTCCATAGAGATTTTGTCTCCCAAACACATCCTACCTAGCAAGTGTTGTCTCAAAATCTGTGTCATGGGATTACAGACACTGAAATAGTTATGTTAGACTCTCAGGTCAAAATGAATTGATCTTAGTTTCCACACTCAGTTGTTCTCTGTAAGAAATAAAATGAGCCTAAATATAAAGTGATTTCCTGACGCTTTTCACTGACATCTGTGTTTGTGGAAAAGGCCATGGTTTCTGAAAACCATTCGTATTCCCATCTTTAATTCTTCTTTTCTCAAACTGTAAATTGTTATTTCAAATAAAATTTTCATTACATAGCAATTCAAATTATAGGAAGCTCAGAGAAAAGTCTTGTACATGTGTAGTTCTTAATGCCTCATCCTGATTTTCAGAAGAGATCATTGTACACAATAAACTTTATGGAACATGATACCAGTCCCAAGATAGGAGATGCAATAAGAAAAGCAGCTTGGTCCAAAGTGGAGATCATGAGTTTTAGCTGGAAGAGGTAACATAAAGGGAATTTCTTGCACATCCTGTTTAGGTGGGTGTTATAAGGATTTAAAAAAATAGCTTTGACCTCAAATGATATGTTTCTCAAAGATAAAATTAGCTTTCAAAAAATAAAGATTTTTCTCCTATTTAAATTATTCATATATAAAAATTAATGGATACCCCTGCCTCTGAAAGTAATGTTCAAATAGAAATAACAGGAATATGTTAAAGTTGGTTATAGAATGAACACATTTTATACTGAAACTGTTTATATACTTTTGGAAATCCTAAGCTCAATAGATATATTAGTTCTACCGTACAAGGCTTTTTTTAAAAAAGCTACATCTGTGGATACATGCTTGTTATTTTAAACTTTGTGCAATAATGGTTTGGGAAATTATAAAGAAAATAGCTTCAAAAATGGAACATTTTTTGTCTTAATCTCATCGAATCATCAGTAAAACATGGGTCTTTGAAGTGAGCAAAGCCAGGTCTCTTTGATAATGGATGAGGTGGACAGATAAGGTGCAACCTGACAAAATGCAGCTCCCAGTGCTATATGTTATTGCCAACGGTACAGAAAAAATTATTGAATTTCCAGCTCCTACATGGATTTCATAGGATTTAGAATTAGGACAATTCTAAGTTGATGTCTAGAACACCTATGGAACCTCATAACAGATTTATTGTAGTTGCCCTGAGCATCACTGTAAAATAATTTAGAAAAATAGCTTTAAGAAAGAAATCACTTTGTGCAATAAACACGCTATCTCCCAGGTTACATACACATATACATTATGTTGCTCTGTAAAACAGAGCAGTTGCTAGACTGGCACATCACTCTTTCCATGGGATCTACGCCAGTTCAGACAGTGCTGCAGATTAATAATTTATCAGCTGTTCCTGATGCACTATCACAGCCAGAACTGCAATTGTGGAGAAGCTGTCTGGGAAACTTAGCCTTTTATTTAATGTTTATGAAATACTGGAGACACTGAAAATGACTGCTTCATCGTATTCATAAGACTTCTCTTCTTTTCCCATTCTTCAAGTTCATTGTCTTGGAGTCTCTTGTGATATAACAATTTGACATGCTGCACAGACCTTCCTCCATCCTCTCTAATCTTTATTTTTTCGTAAGTTGATAATAGGAGGAAGAAAATAATACCCAAAGGTGAGAACAAGTGACAAATCAAATGCAGTAAAAAGTTCACTAGAATACCGGGTGGGTAGCCATTCCCTTCTCTAGGGGGTCTTCCTGATCCAGGGATGGAACTCAGGTCTCTTGCACTGCAGGCAGATTCTTTACCGTCTAAGGGACCCTGAGAGCCCCGTAGAATTCATACCTCTGCCATATCACCTCCTAGTTGCCCACCTTAACCGCTTAACTCTCGGTCTTAGGTTCCTCATCCTTATTTGGTGCAATATATTTCTTCAGCATTGTATTTGCGTCCAATAAGAGGACGCATATGATACAGTAGAAAACTGTCAGTCAGCTTCATTTTTTATGATGAAGCATGAGAAGAGGCTTTTTTGGTGGAAGGTTCTTTGTTCTGAGAATTAAATAAAATGCGCTCTGAGTTTGTCACGGTCCTATGTGCACAGTTCTGATAAAGTGTTTCTGGTACATTGACCATCCCCTTCCCCACCCCAACCTTTCACTCCACGTCCCTCCACCTATCACCCCACCCCACCTCCTGCCCTCAGCAAGGTAGTATCTAAGCTAACTGAGTCATTCAGTGCTATTTCTTTCCACTGATATTGATCTCTCACTCAGGTTTCCTTTATCCCTGAGGATTTCCTCAATGGTAGATGGGCAGAAAAGGCAAGGCTTTCAAATGAGATGGCCCAGAATTTGAAATGTTTCCTTAACTTTCTTCCTATCTTGGGGAACTTGAAAGAGCTCTGAGCCTTGAGACTCAGAGTCCTGAAAATCAGGCCTTTTCCTTGGATAACCTCAGGTTGCAGGCACTGTTCTTAAGGTCAAGAGCAAGCAGGCAGGAGAAACCAGCAAATGCTAAAACTCTTTGCTCAAGGTCTCTTCTAAACTAGGTTTTTAACAAAGTTCCTTGATGTTGGTTCTCAGCTTTATAGCACCCTTGTTCCTTTCCATCGTAGCTGGCAAAATTCCAGGATCTTTTCCTTGGATAACCTCAGGTTGCAGGCACTGTTCTTAAGGTCAAGAGCAAGCAGGCAGGAGAAACCAGCAAATGTTAAAACTCTTTGCTCAAGGTCTCTTCTAAACTAGGTTTTTAACAAAGTTCCTTGATGTTGGTTCTCAGCTTTATAGCACCCTTGTTCCTTTCCATCGTAGCTGGCAAAATTCCAGGAAGGAACTACTGCGTGGGCCCAAATGTTGACATTTTTATTTTAGATGATTGGAGTGAAGAAGTGGAGGTCATATTGGCTCTGTTTCCTGGGTGACAGGACTTTGTCTTTTTTTTTTTTTTAACAATTTTTGTCATCAGCTGTAACAAGCACAGAACATACTAAGCATCCCTTACCTGTCTGGTTTCTCGGGCTCTAGCTTTTCTTTCTCTAAACTGTTCTCCTTCCCCAAAGCCCGGTTTTGGCAGGACCAGTATACTGTAGGGATCAAAAGCACGATCGTCAGTGTCTGCCAAATCTGGATTCCAGTCCTACTTCCTGTGTTTCCTGACTGGGAGAAATCAGACAAGCCCCCCTCCTCTAAAGACCTGATTTTTGTGGGTGTAAGATGGTCATTCCATGTAAGATGAAAATTCCATGGATGGATGAGCCTGGTAGGCTACAGTCCAAGGGATCACAAAGAGTCGGGCATGACCGAGCAATTTCACTGGTTCAAGATGGTCATAATGATTCTACCTTTCTCCAGGGTTGTGGTGAGATGAAAGAGGAACTGTTCTCATTCCAAGGCAGAGGATGCACTCAAGGCCTATTACAAAGAATGCTGTAATGATAATGACATTGACGTCACCCTTCTCTGCAGGAAAACCCTTCGGTGGTAGCATTCCCTCCAAGATGAAACCCAGACCGCCACGTGTGGCCCAACAGTTCCTCCAGGATCTAACCCTCTTCCTCTCTCCTTGGATTCTTCTCCATCTCCTCGCCTCACACCTGAAACCAAATGGCCATCAGCTCCCTGAATGGGTTTCCCTCCTTAGTCTACACCATTTGGTTCTTTCAGCCCAGGAAGCTCACCTTCCTCTCGTTAATTTCAGTGTAATGTCTCTACCCTAAATATTCTGTTCCAGCATCCCTCCCTCTGTGAAGCTTGCTTTCACCTCCCCAGGTTGAGGTGAAATGCTCTCCTTATGCTTCTAACATGTCTTAAAGTCAGCTCTCTCATAGACTCTGTCGCACTCTGTAACATTTACGAGTCTCCATTTCTTTCTTTCCATGGCCAGTAAGGACCGATTAAAGGCAGCTGTCCTCATTCATCTGATTCTCTGGTATTTATCCAGCACAATGGCTGGAATATAAGATCTTCTGATTCACATTTATTTCACTGAGTTATACTGAACTCTCACTTCAGCTCCTGGCTTCACTTCTCCCTACACGAGAGTCATGTTGTCGTAATTCTGGTGTATAAAAGTAAAGGGATGGTGCTCATTGTGACCCCCATTAAAAACGTGGTAGGAAGAGGTTGTTGTTGTTGTTCAATCACTAAGTCCTGTCTGACTCTCTGAGACTCCAAGGACCACAGGACATCAGCCTCCTCTGTCCACTTATCTCCTGGATGCACTTAGATATTTTTATTTAGCATGAGTTCTTGCCACTCTGCCCAGTATTGGGGTCAGCACTGTGATTGCCTCTGTCAGTAAGATTTGGCACAGTGAGCAGAAGCTCAGTGTTCATGACCATTGACCCTCCTGCAACAGCTGACCTCACTCAAGGGTCAGTCTTGTGTTCACCCCCTTGCACCTCTGGCAACCTCCTGGCTACCCAGTTCTGTGCCATCTTTCTAGCACATTGCTTGCATCTTCTGGCACAGCAAAAAGAGGAAAAGCTTTGAAGAAGGACAAACCTAGATTTGGTTGCTAATTCCAACTCCAGTACTCTTGCCTGGAAAATCTCCTGGATGGGGGAGCCTGGTAGGCTACAGTCCTTCTGTGCCATCTTTCTAGCACATTGCTTGCATCTTCTGGCACAGCAAAAAGAGGAAAAGCTTTGAAGAAGGACAAACCTAGATTTGGTTGCTAATTCCAACTCCAGTACTCTTGCCTGGAAAATCTCCTGGATGGGGGAGCCTGGTAGGCTACAGTCCATGGAGTCACAAAGAATCAGACACCACTGAGTGACTTCACTTTCACGTTTTCCAACTCTATGCCTGGGTGACCTTGGGGACACCACTTAAACTCTCTGAATATTGGATCCTTTATCTGTCAAAAATGATAATCCTTGTTATCTCAAGGTTGCTGTGAAGAAGTCGAGGAATAGAGATGGCAGTTGGGCATCATAGTTGGTCCTTGAACCTATCGGACTGCCTGGACCTGTTTTGAGCCAAGCACACTCCGGTTGTAGTACCTACAGTTTTTCTTCTTGTTGTTTGTGTTCTTCTATCTCTCATCCCTATGTGGGTACAGATTTTAAATACTTCTTTTGATTCAAAGAGAGGCCATAATCCTGCACTCATCTGCATACAATTAACATTTCCAGAGGTAGTTCATGTAGAAGAAATCCCTCACCATCCTTGACCTCAACACCTCTGATCTAGCTGGGAGAGGCTGAAGAGAGACTCCAATAGCCCTGTGGGGCCCTTTTAGCTCATAAAACTGTTGGGGGAATTTTGGCTACAGAAAATTGGAATTGGGAACTTCACACAACCTAATTGTACAATGCTGGAAGGAAGGTAGGATTTTGTAGCCTGGTTATAATTAAAGGCACTTTTCAAAAATAACAGTAGACTAGATGAGGGGGGAAAAAAAGATCCATGCCTAAAATAGTTTATTTCATCTGGATGTGAGTATATGTCCACTGCAGGAATTCTATACCCTCTGTTTTATACAAACTGCACTCAAAATATATTGTCAGTAAAAGAGGGCAAATAGTTAAAAAATTTTAGAGCAGTCTTGAGGACAGAACCATTCTCAAATGTTCTTTATTTCCAGTCTTTTGCAAATTTCATACCCACACCTAATTCAAAAGCATTTTTAAGAAGAGCACTGAGGAATTCTGAAGCATTCAACTTTTCACAGAAACAAAAGCTTGCTTTCTTTTTATATTCATATTCTGTTGTTTGTGCTATATATATTTAATTATAGTTTTAGCAATTGCAAATACAGCTGACATAAACAAATTTGGAAAAGCATGTTACTGCCTCTAGGTAAAGATACATCATAACTGATGAGGCAGACATGAGAGGTGGACTAGACAAGACCTCTTTATTTGGGAGGAGGGCCTTTGCAAATGTGATCAAAGATGAATTTACACTGCACTAGGATGGGCCTTGGAGAAGGAAATGGCAACTCACTCCAGTGTTCTTGCCTGGAGAATCCCGTGGACAGAGGAGCCTGGTGGGCTGCCATCTATGGGGTCGCACAGAGTCGGACACAACTGAAGCGACGAAGCATGCATGCACGCATTGGAGAAGGAAGTGGCAACCCACTTCAGTTTTCTTGCCTGGAGAATCCCAGAGACGAGGGAGCCTGGTGGGCTGCTATCTATGGGGTCGCACAGAGTCAGACATGACGAAGCAATGCAGCAGCAGCAGCAGCAGGATGGGCCTTCCTGGGTAGCTCAGGTGGTAAAGAATCTGCCTCCAGTGCAGGGGACCCTGGTTGTGAAGTGCCCCTGGAGAAGAGGCTATCCACTCCAGTATTCTTGGGCTCCCCTGGTGGCTTTGATGGTAAATAATCTGCCTGCAGTGCGGGAGACCTGGGTTCAGTCCCCAGGTTGGGAAGATCCCCTGGAGAAGGGAATGACAACTCACTCCAATATTCTTGCCCAGAGAATCCATGGACAGAGGAGCCTAGAGGGCTACAGTCCCCCAGGGGTTTGTCCCCCATGGAGTTCCAAAGAGTTGAGCACCACTGAGTGACTGCAAGCGCGCGCACACACACACACACACACACACACACACACACACACAATATCTAATAAGTTGCAGAGGTGGTATTACAACCTAGACAGAGCACATATACCAACTATTATACCATGTATTTAGTGAAATCTCCTGGACATGCTACCTCTATTCATAATCAGTGTATCATCCAGACAGTGTGCTAAACACGCACTACCTGCCAATGAAGTAGGTACTAAAATGATGTCCAGTAGACAGAGGTTTGGAGAAGTTCATAGTGTTCATAAGTGGTTGAGCTGGGATTTGAACCCCAGTCTGTCTAGACACAAATCCTATGCACATGACCAGGTGCTATATCACCAGAAACCTGTACAGGACCGTAGCAGTGTGGTGACGCTTGCAGAGGAAGCCTCACACAGGAAGAACCGAAAGGTATCATTCCCGTGCTTAAAACCCTTCACTCGCTTTCCGTCATAATCAGGAAAACGTCTGTATTCATCAGCCTGGCTCATCCAGCGCTTCACTGTTCCCTGTCTCTCTCCTCCACCCAACCATTCAACCATAAAGCACTTTTGTGCAACAGTGATGCTAAGAGTTAACACATTCAATCCTCCCCATCTCAGCCCAGCATCAGTCCAGGTCCCACCCTTGCTCTTTTGCCCTCTCCTCCTCACTAGAGATTCTCTGACTAATTTTGGCCTTGGCAGTAAGGAGAATGCATTGCCTTGTGTTACTGATTATCTAGGGGTAGATGCACTAATGTCTCACCAAGACTATGCTGTAATCAATGGGAATAAAGAGAGAGACTTGGGAAAATCAAATGAATCAAGTAGGGAAAAGAAATAGTGATTCTACTAAAGGAAGTGTCTAGTGGAGGTTTCCAATGAAACCTCAGTGAGAGCCTCTGGCGCCCATGATGGACTCCAGGAGGACCAAGAGTAGTGTAGGTTTGGGGGCAGTTCCCTTTGCTTTTCTCACATGGGGTTTTTATGCTCTCCTTTCTCCTCTTAACTATTCCAAAAGCCTCAACTTTGTACCAATCTACCCACTGAGTGCGAGAAACCAATAACAACTGCAAAAGATTATTTTACAAGGTGTGCACTCCTCCCAAACCAGCATTAGGCTTCAGGAACAGCTTGATCCAGGGGCTATTTCAGTACACATGGCTGATTTCCTTTCACTGTTTAGGACTTCAGTTATCAAAATCCAATCAAAATTCCACTTGAATTTTAATCACAGAACCCTCTTCAGAATTTTCATAATGGCAACAAATGTATTGACAATAGTAATCAAGTTAGTACATTATGAAATGTAGACCAATCTCTCTCACCAGTTAGGTGCCAGAAATAAAAGTAAAATCTTTAGATACAATTTTTCAGAATACACTGGAATTTGGTAAGTTTGGCACTTTACATCTTGTCTTATATATTTATATCTTACGTCTTGATACTGGATTACAAGCTTCTTGATTCAGGAAAACAAACTCATACTTCACTCCCTCCCCCCCCATAATATCTTACTTGATAGTAGACATTCAGTAAGTAACATTGTATCAAATGAATAAAATCATAATTGAATTAAGGAGCATTTCCCATGAGGCCCCTTCCCCAAATAGGAGCATATTGTTGACAAATATCAAAGAATAATTTCCCTTCCCCTCTAGTCAGTTGGGAGCTAGATTCTGCAGAGGTTTTTACATCCCACAGAGGGTGTTCCTGTTGAAGCCTACACTCCATCAACTCTTCTTTCTTCATGCCCATTGTCCAGAAGAGTTTGTGGTTTAGCTCACAAATTGGAGCCTCATCATTTGTCTGTTAATCACCAGGATGTAAATACTTCATCTTTACACCTCTCCAACAGCTCAAAGCATTTCATTTTTCACATCTGCTATCCTGATATTGCTTTGGAACAGGCAGGTGACAGGTGGTGCCCTGTGCTGACTTTTATCATAATGTCATTAATATTTTATTGCAGTCATTTTCAGTCTCTCTGTCGACTAGACTGCATGCATGGAGAAGGCCGAAGTGAAGATTATCCACTGCTCTGCCCAGTGCAGGGTGCATTGCCCACCTCTAACTCATTCCTTAGTGCATGTTTGCTAAATAACAGTTTGTCAGATGCATGAATGGGTAGTGGATGATACTCTACAACAGATCATACAAAGTGTGAAAAAGATTGTGACACGAGAGTCAGCCCAGGTGATCCATTGCACTCATGAAAAGGATAAAGCCAGTTACATCCACATGCCCAGGTTCACATCCAGGCACTGCCACTTACTAGCTCTCTGCCCTTGGGACAACTATGTAATATTTCTGTGCCTCAGTTTTTACATCTGTGTAATGGCAGGAAGAAATGTTTCTACTTCGTGAGTTGTGAGGATCAAATGAAATGATTCGTGTACAGAGCTTGACACTTCATAAGTGCCCAGTAAGATCTATTGTTTGTAGTAAGTTGATATAATTGCTATTGTTTCTTAGGCATGTGCTTTATTCATTGAACTGATCCATTCCACAGAAAATAAAGTCCCCAGTCTACTAGAGACTGAAATGATTTTAAATAAGTATAGGGAGAAACTGATTGAGATACTTGGAGTGTGAGAAGTTAAGGAAACTAAAGAAAGAAAAGAAAGTGAAGTTGCTCAGTCGTGTCCAACTCTTTGCGACCCCGTGGACTGTAGCCCGCCAAGCTCCTCTGTCCATGCGATTCTCCAGGCAAGAACACTGGAGTGGGGTGCCATTTCCTTCTCCAGGGGATCTTCCCAACCCAGGGATCGAACCCAGGTCTCCTGCATTGCAGGCAGATGCTTTATCCTCTGAGCCACTAGGGAAACCCCAAGGAAACTAAAGATAATTGAATTACACCTTACGTTGTAGGGAGTGGCTGCCTGTATTTTTCTATTGAAATAATAAAAGGGAGAACTAATGAATGAATGAGTATTGCATGTATTTTTCAGGGGAGCTCTGATGGTTATGATATTTCCTGCTTTTCAAATGTAAATGAGAAATGTTTGATAGTTGTGCTTCTCGGGAGCAGAAAGTTGACATGAGCTCAGAATTAAATATCAAAGTGAGAAGCAATGACTGAACTCTTTAGCCAGTTGGTTTTATGGGGTCCGCAGACTGGGTTATAGAGACCAGGTGCCCACATCTGACCCAGGCAGTTTCATGTTTGTGGGGGTGTGGACGCGCAAGGGCCACCAGCCCTGTGGCCTCCGTCACGTCATGCCCTCCAACCTTTGATATGGTTCCTTTTTTGGAGCTCTGGCCTTGACAGTCATGGGTTTTTGAGATACTGCAGAAAGAGGATACGTGACTTGATGCCCTGCATTAATAGATAAGCTAGCCTTGAACAAATTCTCTTAGCCTCAGTTTCCTCACTGGTAAAATCATTTTACTAACTTCTACCTTCAGGATTCTTCTGACTGTCCAGTGGGCAAGTACCCGTGAAAGTAATTTTTAACTATTCACACACTACGGACGTGAGTTATTCTTTTTTATTATTTTTTAAAATGTCATTGAAGAGGATACACAAGCTCCTGATAATGATGCCAGGAAGGGATTCCTTATTTGAATTTTAATCCATCTTTCAGCCTCCAAAGCTTTCTGTCCCAATTGCTGTTAAAGTATGATGTTCTTGAATAAGAGGCTTCCCTGGTGGCTCGGGGTAAAAAAATCCACCTGCCAATGCAGGAAACTTAGGAGACGTGGGTTTGATCCCTGGGTTGGGAAGATCCCCTGGTGGAGGGCATGGCAACCTACGCCAGTGTTCTTGCCTGGAGAATCCCGTGGACAGAGGATTCTGTGGGTAACAGTCCACAGGATCACAAAGAGTTGAACACAACTTAGCAACTGAGCATGCGCTCATGTTCTTGAATAAACATGAAAAGCTCCACTCTGTGTCAAGATAAAACACAAATTCAGTGTTTTTAAAATTTCAGTGGATCTATTGGTGGGAATGCAAACTAGTATAGCCACTATGGAAAACAGTGTGGAAGATTCCTTTAAAAATTGCAAATAAAACTACCTTATGACCCAGCAATGCCACTGCTGGGCATACACACTGAGGAAACCAGAATTGAAAGAGACACATGTACCCCAATGTTCATTGTAGCATTGTTTATAATTGTTGGAAATGGAAACAACCTAGATGTCCATCAGCAGATGAATGGATAAGAAAGCTGTGGTAAATATACACAATGGAGTATTACTCAGCCCTTAAAAAGAATAAATTTGAATCAGTTCTAATGAGATGGATGAAACTGGAGCCGTTTATACAGAGTGAAGTAAGCCAGAAAGAAAAACAATACAGTATATTGACACATATATATGGAATTTAGAAAGATAGTAATGATGACCCTGTATGTGAGACAACAAAAGAGACACAGAGGTATAGAACGGACTTTTGGCCTCTGAGGGAGAGGGAGAGGGTGGGATGATTTAGG
>SJYC01079094.1:0-15170 GCA_006408675.1 Madoqua kirkii | reverse complement strand
AATGAGATGGATGAAACTGGAGCCAGTTATACAGAGTGAAGTAAGCCAGAAAGAAAAACACCAATACAGTATACTGACACATATATATGGAATTTAGAAAGATAGTAATGATGACCCTGTATGTGAGACAACGAAAGAGACACAGAGGTATAGAACGGAGTTTTGGCCTCTGAGGGAGAGGGAGAGGGTGGGATGATTTAGGAGAATGGCATTGAAACATGTATACTATCATGTAAGAAACGAAGCACCAGTCTATGTTCGATATAGGATACAGGATGCCTGGGGCTGGTGCACAGGGATGATCCAGAGAGATGATATGGGGTGGGAGGTGGAAGGGGGTTTCAGGATTGGGAGCTCATGTACACCTGTGGCTGATTCATGTCAATGTATGGCAAAACCAATACAGTATTGTAATGTAGAATAAAGTAAAAATAAAATTTAAAAATAAATAAATAAATAAACCCAAAGAGGGAAATAAATAAATAAAACAAAATAATGAAAAAAATAAAAAAATAAAATTTCAGTGGATGAGTGTTGTAAAACATCTCTAATAATCTAAAAAAGGTACCATAATCATAACAATTGAATTAGAAACTAAGAATTCACTACATCGGAGACATTATTCAAATAACCTTCTAAAATACATGTGTGGCACAGTTTTAATCGGTATCTATGGAAACAGCTGCATATTAATACTTGAGCTAGGCGATACTGTGTTTTATTTGTTCACACACAGCTGCAGGCTCCAAAGTGTTGGCATCTTCCAACATTTATAATAAAGAAAGATGGTTTGCCTGCTCAGAAGCAGACTTTTGGTGACAATGATAAAGTTTAAGCTTTAGGGCTCCTCGCTTATAAGGCCGTTTTAAGGCCCTCCAAAGGGTCCTCTGAAGTTTGCAGTTACAATTTGTGATGTTTTTCTTTTTTTTAATGTATTGGGTAAATGTCAGCCATTTTTCTAAAAAATAATTGTATTCGTTTTACTATTGTCTGTGCTGGATCTTTGTCGCTGCACGAACTTTCTTCTAGTTGCAGTGAGGGGGCTATTCTGTTTGTGGTGTGGCGGCTTCTCATTGTGGTAACTTCTCTTGTCGTGAATTTGGGGCTCTAGGGTGCAAGGGTTTTAGTCATTGTGGTTCCTGGGCTTTAAAGCACAGGTTCAGTATTTGTGGTGCATGGGCTTAGTTGCTCTGGGGTATGTGGGAGCTTCCTGGATCAGGGATAGAACCCGTGTCTCCTGTGTGGGCAAACGGATTCTTGACTGTTGAGCCACCAAGGAAGGCCTTGTGATGTTTTTCTTAATAGGATCCCTTCAACTTATTGGAGTCTCAGGACCCACAAGTCTGGATCAGCCCACTTGGAATCAATGGGAAATTCTCTCCCCACCATACCTTCAAGGCTGAAGTCTTCACTTTGCAAATACCCAAGTGGTTCCCATCCAAGGACATGGATGCTAGCTTGGAAATGTGTGTGCTCTGCCACACCCATCCAAATAGTCTTGGAAAGCAAAACCCAAAAAACGCCCCCATACCACTAAAAGCTTTTTCCACATGAGAATTTGCAGTTGTCCAAAAGGTATATGTTTCTGTAGCCAGTTAATTGAAGCAACATTCAGTAGCTTTTATACCGTTGCCTCTTGGCACCTATGAGAGCATGTTATTATAACAGATTGTGAAGTGGTCTGAAAGAGTTTATCAGAAGTGAGGGAAATGTCGCCCAGAGTTCTCCAGACGAGCCTGTCTGATTTCTGACTTTTTCGGTGTTAGAATTTCACTGGAAAATTTGTTTCTTGGACGGCTCCTACTGTGTTCACAGGTGACTTAATCAACGCTGAGACTCAGAAAGACTTGGTTTAAGTTCCAGTTTTGCACCTTACTGACTGCATAAGCTTGGGCAAAGACTATAGCTGCCTCGGTTTTCCTATCTGTTAAATTGGCCATAATCTAACTCCCTTCATGAAATTATTGAGAGACTTATTTGAAATAAATGTCCTGGTGTGACTGAGGGACAGGGACCACCAGACCCCACTGTCCCACCGCTCCTCTGGGTCACTCCCAGTGTCCCCAGAGGGCCAGGTTCCTGCCTCTCTGACAGCGCTTACTGAAATGAGCCGTGAAGTGTTCCTGCACCTGGATTCCCCACCGGCTGTGCGTTCTCTGGGGCTGGAGTCTAATCAGCGCCTAGGAACACTTCAGACATGACCCTGTTTATTGAAGGAAATTGAATTGAATAGTCAAATAGAGGCAAATAGGCATGCTCTTTTGGTGCGTAATAGAATATTAGAGTGACATGTGGTGTGTGTCATTTGCAAAGATACAGTCAAGAGGACTTCCAGGGCAAGGCATATCTAATTTCTAAAGTCCTGATGAATTTTATTTTTGTTAAAATGTGGACCTTTTTTTTTAAGTCTTTATTAAATCTGTTACAATATTGCTTCTGTTTTACATTTTAGTTTTTTGGCCTGTGGCATCTTAGCTCCCCAACTAGGGATTGAACCCATATCTCCTGCATTAGAAAGTGAATTCCTAACCTTTGGACCACCAGAGAAGTCCCCTGATGAATTTTAGAAAGGATTTTTGAGTGTTGAGGAAATTATAAAATGCCTTCCTGCCACAAGAGGGCTTTCCTATCCCTTGGCCTTGGAGGTGGGTTAAAGCCTCTCTTGGGACATCTGTTTCTTTTCTAAACCTTGGGGACTGGCTTCCCACAGCTGTGAAGAGCAAGGATTAGGGAACCCCTAATCACAGCTCTCAGTTCCAGACCAGTGCCACCTTTTCAGTCCCCCCCTGGCAAAAATATGGACAATGGCTACCTTTCAAACAGCCGTAAATCTTGTGAGTAGATAGAGGAAGGCTGCCGTTTCAGATCCCAGTATCTCCATAGTCATGATTGCCAGCAACAACAACAACGACAAAAACAGAAGTAGGTGAAAAATAGCTTCTGTCTAACCTCCAGATTCTGAGTCTTGCAGAAAAGCATCTAACTATCAAAACCCAAATCAGATCCAGAATTGCAGGATGTGGGGAAATGTAGACGCTAACTTTTCAGTCTCTAATTCAGAAAAGGGTATTTACGGCCTTTTCACTCTTTGGACTGTAATTCCTAGTGTTGTTGTTTTTAAATTTTTGGTAACTCCCAGTTTTAAAAATCACTTACTGCTCTCTCTTGCCCTATGGGCTAAAGATTAGGTTTCTTTTCTTTTTTTTTTTAATTGGAGTATAATTGTTTTTCAATGTTGTTAGTTTCTGCTAGCGGCAAAGTGAATCAGCTATATGTATACATATATCCCCTCCCTCTTGAACCTCTCTCCCACCCTCCTCATCCTTCCCGTCTAAGTGAGGTGTCTGTATTATACAGCAGATTTCCACTAGCTAGCTATTTCACACATTGTTGTTCAGCCACTAAGTCATATCTGACCCTTGGCAACCCCATGGACTCTCCTCTGTCTTCCACTGTCTCTGGGACTTTGCTAAAATTCATGTCCATTGAATCAGTGATGCGTATATATGTCATTGCTACTCTCCCAATTTTTCTAGCATTTAAGGGCCATCCCAAACTGTTTCCAGTGGAATTCTCAAGTCTCAGTTCTGACCAGTGCCTCTTCACCAAGAACCTAGCACACTGGTGAGCTTTTCCACAAGCCTGCCATCTTTCATCTCTTCTCCACATCTTTGCCCATTGCCTGAATGTTTTCCTCTGATTCTGTCCAGGAAGCTCCTTTTTTTTTTTTTTAGGACACTGTAATGTCCAGCTGGCATGTCTCATCCTCAATAAAGCTTCTTTGTGAAGTAGGCAGAATGAGATTTAGTACCTATTTTAGTACTTACTTCCATCTGATGGCTCAGATGGTAAAGGATCTGCAATGCAAGAGTCCCGGGTTCGACCTCTGAGTCAAGAAGACCCTTTGGAGAAGAGAATGACAACCCACTCCAGTATTCTGGCCTGGAGCCTTCCATAGACAGAGCAGCCTAGTGGGCTACAGTCCATAGGATCACAAAAAGTTGGATGTAACTGAGTGACTAACACTTCCTTCCACTTTATACCTGAAAACTCAGATTCAGAGACATTAAGTAATTTGTCCAAGACCAGAAAATCAGTGAGCGCGTGCCAAAAAAAATTTAGTTCTTCTGATTGTGATTTCTGACCTACATATCAACATCATTTTATTGAAAATAGCACAATGCTTAATCGTGTTACCTGCATCTGAAAAAAATAGTGAACTTTGTGGGAAAGAGTCTTTTAGCATTCTCTGAAAAGACTGAAATCCTCAAGCCTCAAGAAGTGCTTAAAAGAGAGATTTTCAAGAGAGGCTCCTTAGCAGCAGGTTTAGTGCCTAATGTCTTCTGGACTAACAAATGTGTTCTTTATTCCTCACATTTGACTAAATTCCTTTAGGAGAACAGAGTATCTCCCCGAGTGTCATATTGCCTTTGGTTTATCACTGCATTCCCAAAGGGCGAAAGAAAGTGCCTTCCTTTTTATTTCATCAAGTTATAGTGGTTGATACATCAGACTAGACCCTCCGCTAGAGGTTGCCACGGATGTGCTGAGCCTCTGCCAGGGTGAGACGGATGACAAAGGTGTGCATTGCCACATCGTGGGCGGATCTACAGGTGTCCTATATGCCAAGTTCTCTGCTAAGCAATCATCTCGGGAGTGAACAGGGGTATTTTGTGGCTGGCATTGTTTAAAACTGCCAATGAATAGTGATAATAAAAAGCAGAACAACCTTAATTCTTTTTTTATTTACTTATTTATTTGGTTGGTTGCTCTGCACAGCCTGTGGGATCGTAGTTCCCTAACCAAGGATTGAACCTTGGCCCTCAGCAGTGAAAGTGCAGAGTCCTAACTACTGAACCACCAGGAAGATCCCCTGTTATAATGATCACCCATTAGCACCATAATCTTTGTCCCCATCCCGCACCATGAGCATGAGCTAGATGTTTGACCCAAGCAGAGCTCCTGAGCAGACATATTGCATCTTGAACTCTGCAAGAATTTTCTCAAAAACAGCCAAAGGATAAGGACCAAGAGCTCCCAGTGGCTGAGAAGTCAGAGAGGAGGATAAAACTGACCTTTAGGAGGAGGAGAGACCCAAGTTTTAGGGAAAGAGTCATTATGGGTCTCTGGTTGTTTTTGTTTCCAAAGTCCAGGTTTTGCCCCTAGATTCCTTAAGATATCAGTACAGTCATGATAAAGCCTGATTTTGCTTCAGCTGTGTCAACTAGGTTATCTGTCTCTTTATCACCAAAGGAATCAGATAATATAGCCACTTCCTCACTAAGCCTGTGTTGGTTTCTGGAGGTGGAAAAAAACATGCTTTTTGCTCTCAAATGCTTCCCAGTTTAGGGAGGGTGCTGTGCTATGCTAAGTCGCTTCAGTTGTGTCCCACTCTTTGCAAACCTGTGTATGGACTGTAGCCTTCCAGGCTCCTCTGTCCATGGAATTCTCCAAACAAGAATACTGGAGCGGGTTGCCGTGCCCTCCTCCAGGGGATCTTCCTGAACCAGGGATTGAATCCTCCTCTCTTACGTCTCCTGCATTGGCAGGAGGGTCCTTTACCGCTAGTGCCTTCCAGGGCCCTTAGGGAGAGTGACAGACACCCAATAAGAACTGTAAAATCCCTTTAGCTGACATCATCTGAATGGGAGGCTGCTTGGTAAATTGAAAAAGTAGGTTGAAATGGGAGCTTATGGGAATTCAATTTAAATATTTTACTTATAATTTAAACATAGAATAATAGGTTCATTATCTGGTCTCTTTGGAGAAGGCAATGGCACCCAACTCCAGTACTCTTGCCTGGAAAATCCCATGGATGGAGGAGCCTGGTAGGCCCCAGTCCATGGGGTCGCGAAGAGTCGGATACGACTGAGCAACTTCACTTTCACTTTTCACTTTCTTGCATTAGAGAAGGAAGTGGCAACCCACTCCAGTGTGCTTGCCTCAAGAATCCCAGGGACAGGGGAGCCTGGTGGGCTGCTGTCTATGGGGTTGCACAGAGTCGGACAGGATTGAAGCGACTTAGCAGCAGTAGCAGCAGCATCTGGTCTCTTAAAATAAGGCCAAGGTATTTTTCAAGCAGAGGTCTATTGTTTCTTACAGAGACCACAGCTACTAGTGCATCAGTCATTGTGTCCCACTCTTTGCAAACCTGTGTATGGACTGTAGCCTTCCAGGCTCCTCTGTCCATGGAATTCTCCAAACAAGAATACTGGAGCGGGTTGCCGTGCCCTCCTCCAGGGGATCTTCCTGAACCAGGGATTGAATCCTCCTCTCTTACGTCTCCTGCATTGGCAGGAGGGTCCTTTACCGCTAGTGCCTTCCAGGGCCCTTAGGGAGAGTGACAGACACCCAATAAAAACTGTAAAATCCCTTTAGCTGACATCATCTGAATGGGAGGCTGCTTGGTAAATTGAAAAAGTAGGTTGAAATGGGAGCTTATGGGAATTCAATTTAAATATTTTACTTATAATTTAAACATAGAATAATAGGTTCATTATCTGGTCTCTTTGGAGAAGGCAATGGCACCCAACTCCAGTACTCTTGCCTGGAAAATCCCATGGATGGAGGAGCCTGGTAGGCCCCAGTCCATGGGGTCGCGAAGAGTCGGATACGACTGAGCAACTTCACTTTCACTTTTCACTTTCTTGCATTAGAGAAGGAAGTGGCAACCCACTCCAGTGTGCTTGCCTCAAGAATCCCAGGGACAGGGGAGCCTGGTGGGCTGCTGTCTATGGGGTTGCACAGAGTCGGACAGGATTGAAGCGACTTAGCAGCAGTAGCAGCAGCATCTGGTCTCTTAAAATAAGGCCAAGGTATTTTTCAAGCAGAGGTCTATTGTTTCTTACAGAGACCACAGCTACTAGTGCATCAGTCATATTTTAAAGTACTCTCAAAATTATCAGAGTGATTTCTGGATTTTTATTATTTTTTCCACAAATGTCTGGCTTGCTGACATCTAGTTTGGGTGCAGTGTTGTAGCTACGCAATATTACCAAGTCTCTCCAAAGTATTCAATTCCATTTTTATATAAACAGCATCCTGTGTTCTTACTCCATATTTTTATTTACCATTTATTACCTCTAGAATATTATCTCTGCAAAGGTGAATACCATGTCTGGTTTTGTCAACTGCCTATTCTCCACGCCCAGCCCTGCACCTGTCACATAGCACCTACACCTTGACATGAGAAACAAGTGAATAAATGGATGAATTATAATCTAAGTTTCAAAGGAAAAAGAAATGGGCTTCACTATGCACTTACCAACTGTGTGACTCTGAACTGCTTCATTTGGCTAAAATTCTTTAAATCTCAACATCTTATATATATCAATAAAATGTAATGAAAATAGTAACCTACTGTCAATTAAAAAAATAGTCACAACCTGGAAACTGAGAGTTATTTTGTATTTGGTGGGAAATCTCAGGACTTCAAGCCCGGGAGACAGCGTCTCAAGTGACCCTGAGAGAACTGTTGCAAGGAGGCAGGAGTCAGGTTAGACAGAAGTTTGCGGCCAAAGGCAGGTAGTCTAAACATCAAAAGGTTATTGTTAATTAAGCAAAATCGGGTATCTCAAATTCCGGAATTTGGTGCTCTTTCATAATGGGAAAATGCAAGCCTCTGGGCTTACTGAAATCATTCCTTTCATATGCATCTCAGCTATCTGGGGCCAGCATCCTGCTTCCTGGGTTTTTTACATTCCTAGTTCCTCATTCACTGTAGGGAGGACTCAGAAACTGGATCACAGGCATTGTTCTCCCTTTTGGGTGCCCTCTGGGCTCAGAGATTCACGTTTGGAGGCCGGAAACCCCTGATGGCTGTCCCATCCTTGTTTACTGATAAGGCAGCAAATACTCCATTTCACACTACTATTGGTTTCCCAGGTGGCTCTAGTGGTAAAGGACCCACCTGCCGATGCAAGAGATATTAAGAGACATGAGTTCAATTCCTGGGTCAGGAAGAATCCCCTGAAGGAGGGTATGGCAACCCACTCCACTATTTTTGCCTGGAGAATCCCATGGACAGAGGAGCTTGATGGGCTCTGGTACATGGAGTCGCAAGAAGTTGGACACAACTAAAGTGGCTTAGCATGCATGCATGGTTAATGTGAAGTTTTGATTAGATACTGAATGCAAAGCACTTGGCTTGCTACACAATAAGCGACCACTTTAAAATAAGATATTATGGGGGACTTCCCTGGTGGGCCAGTGTCTGGGAGTCTAAGCTCCCAATGCAGGGTCCCTGGGTTCAATCCCTAGTCAGGGAGTTGGATCCCTCACGCCGAAACTAGTTCACACACCTTGACTAGGAATTTGCCTGCTGCCACTAAAGATCCCACATGCTGCAACTAAGACACAGCGCAACCAAATAAATGAACATTTTTTAAAAAGATATTATCTATTACCCCAGGATAAGCCTCTCGCCAGAGCCTGGACCTGTACTGCAGTTGACCTTGCTTGGCCTACGGTACAGAGAGTATTGGGAGGTCTCCGGTTTGCGAGGGTCTGAATGGTGAGCTCTTCCCAAAGCCATTCAGAAGCATGGGTGCGTGCAAGCTCGGAAGTACTGCCTGCCTCTGAGGACTGCCCTGCTTTCTTTCTCTCCTCCAGGACAAACATTTGCAAAAATGAGGACGCTGACTCCCTCATTGTTTTCACCTTGACTTCCCCCTTCAGGGTGCACTGTAGCAGTAGATGCCCCTGAAGCCATTGTGATGACTGGAATAGAGCTAGTTAGATGAGAGGAAAGTCCAGGCAGGAGCCACTGAGGCCCTTGAAATCCATCAGGAGCCCCTTTTCATGCAAATGGGAAAAACCCAGGGGGAGAAAGACATGCAGAATGTGAGCACCAAGCTCACCCTGGGCCACAGTCTGACTACCGGAGAAAGTCTTGAACCTCTGACCTCCAAAGCTGGAAAATCTGATATTCTGCCTCAGTAAGACTTGGGAATTGTATTAAGGGGCAAACATTCCCATTTTTCTTTCAGACTGTTTTCAGGGGATTTGAATGATGTTTCTCAAGCAGCTAGCAAATCTGAGGGAAGCAAAAGTGTTGAAAATGGGCTTTTATAAGCAGACTCCTGGCAATTTCCCATCGTCTAGAAGAAAATGCCTTACAGGGTGGGGAACTGGGGCAGTTGGCAGTAGCCAGACTAGCTAGAGGCTGGCAAACCTGGGTGCTGGAGAATTTTGCTATTAAAATTTTATTTTGAAAATCTCCCATAAAGATGTTGAATTTTATGAAATATATCTTCAGAATTAATGGGGACAATATTATGATTATCCCCTTTTGATTATTAGAAGGTATTTAATGTTAAATTCTTGTGTTTCTGGAATTGTAAAACAAAGGAAACAAACAAAAAATCTATTTCTGTTTGTAAACAAGGTGCATCTACCTCCTAAATAATATCTGTTGTTCTGTTCACCAGTGTCCCAGAACTAATACACAGAAAATAAAACATGAAATGGTTTGGTCAGGAAAAGCTCTTGTGTATGATAATTTGTAACAAGTTTAAATTTTTTAGTCATCTGGGAACACATTGAAATTAAAATGTTTTTTAAAAATAAATAAAAGTCTCGCATAAAGCGTCTATGCCATACTTGAAGACTGAATGTGCACTGCCACTTAAAGAATCTATTTAATTACAATTATCCCGTGCCAGGGACTGATGGCTATGGAAGGAGATGCAGTCATGAGCTGAACACAGTCTCTGGCATCTCTCTGCTCACTCATTTGTTTAGGAAATATTTCTTTAGTACCTACAGTTTTGAGGCTCCGAGTGCCCCTCAAAGCCATGATGAGGACCATGATGAGGACCGACTCCCACCCAGCAGCGATTACCTGAACTGGATCACAAGTACCTGGAGATTGACAGACAACATAATAAGCATGAAATGGACATCAGGCAGGGGTGTTTGCAGGAAGAAGGCTTCTCAGCCCCACAATGGAACAGCTTTCCCAAGAGGAAAACCTCATCATGTAAAGCTCTGTGGACACTTCATTGATAAAGCTCTTCACATGAGAGCAGGGTTAAATAGAGCAAAGCAGCAGCAGGAGGGAATTAACTCCAGCACCTGCCGTATTTTATTTCATTGAATTTTCTTTGCAAAGCCTTGTGAAGTAGGTGATATTATCACTATTTGCCAAATCAGGGAACTAAGTCTCAGAGAGAGGATGTAGTTCACCTAGTGCTACCTTATTACTGAGGGATGAAGGTAGGATCTAAACTCCAGTCAGACTTAGAACCTGAGGCTTTTCCTATCTCACCAAGAATCTCATCCAGGAAAAGCGTGGTAAAGGATTGCATCCTGGCTTTGCCATGTGGTAACTGTTCAGGTCATGGAAGCGATTTGATTTCATTCAGTCTGTCGGTTAAGTGAAGCTAATTATTTGTGCCTGATTCTTTTCAGGGTTTTGTGAGGAACAAATGAAAGAATGAATGGTGAAAATGCTTAGGATCCATAAATATCTGTGAATATCTGTGAAGATATGAGGAAACTATGATGATTAACCCCTGTCTTAGGGGTAGGGGTTGGGCGAGGCATGGAGTGGGTGGTTGGTGTCAGCAGGTTGAATGGATAAACAGCCAGGTCCTACTGTTTGGACAGATGGAACACATTGAAATTAAAATGTTTTTTAAAAATAAATAAAAGTCTCGCATAAAGCGTCTATGCCATACTTGAAGACTGAATGTGCACTGCCACTTAAAGAATCTATTTAATTACTAATTATCCCGTGCCAGGGACTGATGGCTATGGAAGGAGATGCAGTCATGAGCTGAACACAGTCTCTGGCATCTCTCTGCTCACTCATTTGTTTAGGAAATATTTCTTTAGTACCTACAGTTTTGAGGCTCCGAGTGCCCCTCAAAGCCATGATGAGGACCATGATGAGGACCGACTCCCACCCAGCAGCGATTACCTGAACTGGATCACAAGTACCTGGAGATTGACAGACAACATAATAAGCATGAAATGGACATCAGGCAGGGGTGTTTGCAGGAAGAAGGCTTCTCAGCCCCACAATGGAACAGCTTTCCCAAGAGGAAAACCTCATCATGTAAAGCTCTGTGGACACTTCATTGATAAAGCTCTTCACATGAGAGCAGGGTTAAATAGAGCAAAGCAGCAGCAGGAGGGAATTAACTCCAGCACCTGCCGTATTTTATTTCATTGAATTTTCTTTGCAAAGCCTTGTGAAGTAGGTGATATTATCACTATTTGCCAAATCAGGGAACTAAGTCTCAGAGAGAGGATGTAGTTCACCTAGTGCTACCTTATTACTGAGGGATGAAGGTAGGATCTAAACTCCAGTCAGACTTAGAACCTGAGGCTTTTCCTATCTCACCAAGAATCTCATCCAGGAAAAGCGTGGTAAAGGATTGCATCCTGGCTTTGCCATGTGGTAACTGTTCAGGTCATGGAAGCGATTTGATTTCATTCAGTCTGTCGGTTAAGTGAAGCTAATTATTTGTGCCTGATTCTTTTCAGGGTTTTGTGAGGAACAAATGAAAGAATGAATGGTGAAAATGCTTAGGATCCATAAATATCTGTGAATATCTGTGAAGATATGAGGAAACTATGATGATTAACCCCTGTCTTAGGGGTAGGGGTTGGGCGAGGCATGGAGTGGGTGGTTGGTGTCAGCAGGTTGAATGGATAAACAGCCAGGTCCTACTGTTTGGACAGAGAACTATATTCAATATCCTATGATAAACCATAATGGAAAAGAATATTAAAAAGAATGTATATATATATATGTGTGTGTGTGTGTGTGTGTAACTGAATCACTTTGCTGTACAGCATAAATTAATGCACAATTAGCACTGTCAACCAACTATACTTAAATTTTGAAAATTAATAATAATAATAAAATGTATCTGTCTCAAACTCCTTTCCATACTAGAGCAAATTATAGAAAAAGAAAGAAGCAGATTCTTGCCTAGTTCCCACAGCACAAGATCTTTTTAGGATTTAGTTCATGTTGCTAATCAACGGATTATTTTGTTTTTATCTACCATGTTGATCACACTGTAAAACATTTTTCTGACAAGTGTTGGGTTCCTACTTTCAGGCTGTATGTGTCTGGTTTCCTTTCTTCTTGAGGAAGAGCTGATGTCTTCTGAGCCTGATTCCTCTCGTGTTCCCCGTTTCAGTGACTGTAGCGCATGCTTCCTGTTAACCAGACTCAAAAACCTAGCTACCACCATGGTTACACCCTCCTTCTCTCCTGCCATCCCTCTGGTTGCCAGTCCTATAGACCGTATCCCCCCATTACCTCTCACCTGGTCTCCCTGCCCGCACCCTTGGCCCCTTCTGACAATTCATTCTCCAAACCACAGCCAAGGATGTTCTTTTAAAATATCAATCAGCTTATGTCATTCCTCTGCTTAGTATGATACTAAGCAGCAGTGGCTTCTGGTTTTAGTTGGAATTAAATGCTGACATCTTAGGCAGGCCTGACACATTTATCTACACCTCCAACCTCTTTGCATATCACTACACTCCTCTCTTACCACTCTCCAGCCACACCATTGCTCTCCATTTGCCTCAAGACATTTGCACTCACTGTTTCCTCTTCCTGGGGCTCTCTTCTCACACCACACAAGGCTGGCTCATTCCAAACTTTCAGAAAATCATTTACATATCAGTTCCTCAGGAAGGTCATTCCTGACCCCCATTTGGATCATGTCATCAACCATCATCATCTCTGATATGATCTGTTCTTCTTGGCATTTGTTACATATAAACGTGTGTGGTCATGTTTGGGTGTGTTGTATTCAACGTCTGTATCTCCTTTTAGAATGTAAGCTCCACAGTAGTAGGGCTCTCATCCATTTGGTTCACCACCATCTACCAACACTCAGCACGGCGCCCAGAAAATAACCAGTATTCAGTAGACATTTGTCATATTCCTAGAATGGTTGAAAATCAATAGTTCCTTAAGAAGTTCAGCCAAGAGCCCCATGACTTCTACATGCTCCATCCACCCTTCCGAGACCCAGTGATCAGTTTAACAAGATTGTCCCTTGTTGACTAGAAAAATATTGCACAACCTAAAAGTTGATAGTTATTGTTAGGTAGTTAGAAGAGGAAAAAAGGATGGCTTTTTCCACCACAAGAATGGCGATGGCTAAAAGACAAGGAAGGGAAAGGATCACGAAAATAGAAGGACCTCAGGTAGAACAAACAGCACTCCTGGCTAGCCCGTTTCGCAGAGGGCAGGCCCAGGGGGAGGAAAAAAACAAATAAAAAGAGGAGCCAAAGGGCCCGGGGTCTCTCTGTGTGCCTGTGCACACACACTCTCTCTGTCTCTCTTTGTCTCTCTCTGTCTTCTCTTTGTGTCTTCTGGGTCAGCATGCCCTCATGCCTCAAGGATGTATTTTCCTTTTATTTTCTAAATAAAACTGAGTTGTAACATGGAGCTGTAACACTGTCTGAGAACTGTGACACCCCGAGGGCTTTAACGTCCGTTGCTTCAAATATTTGTTGTGATAAGACAGAACCGAGGAAATTTACCCACTCCCCTAACAGTTGTGTTTTATTCAGCAGACTTTCTGAGGATTTCAAGCTTGGAACACAGCATCTCAGACATGCTGAGAAAACTGTTTCTAAGAGGCAAGGGCGGATGGGGGAGCCAGGATATATAAGAGTTTTTGCAACAAGAGACCAGGTAGTTGGAACATCAAAGGATTACTGTTAACAAAAGAAAATCAAACATCTCTCCTTAAGGAATTTGGCGCTTTTCTATGTAAGGGAAGATACAAGCATCTGGGCTCATTGAAATCATGCTTTTGACATGCAGCTCCGCCCTCTGGGCAAGTGTCCTGTGTTTCCTCATCGGAGTTTCCTCAGGGCGCATGGTCCAGGGTTGCTGCAGCCTCTTGACTGCTAGATGTCTTGGCAGTGGGTGGCTCCTTTGTCTCCATCCTGAGTTCCCTCAGGGCTCACTGTCCAGGCAGCTGAACCTCTCGGCTTGATGGCTCTAAAGTCCTCTGTTTACTGACATGGCAGCGGTACTTTAGTTCTCACCCTTGTGCTGGTTTGTCCCAGGAGCGACTCGTGCTGTCCGTGCTTCCCCGTTTCGTTGTCCTGGAGATGATCAATGATATGACCAACGTGGAAGACGAGCACCTACAGCATCAGTTCCACCGAATCTACATCCATCGCTACGAGAATGTCAGGTGAGCATCAAGACCGCCGCCTCGGTCTCTGCCCTGGCTGCTCTCGCCTCACCGCCATGATTTCTGTCTGCCTAAATGTCAGCGCCGTTCTTCATGTGATTGATTAACTCATTAACTAGTGATTATTCATCAGAGAGTTTTACACTTCCAAATTGAGCCTCCAGAAGAATGTCAGAGAAATGCAGTTATATTTGCTAATCAACCTCTTACCTGGCTCCCCTGCAGCAGGCTTGCTTGTCTCTACATTTTGAGTAGGAAAGACAAGAGCTGTTTATACTTTTATGGGAAAGAATGATTCCAGAATATGATCTGGAGACTTCAGGGGCGATTACATACATCCCTTCTTTATATTTCTTATGCATGCTAAGTCGCTTCCATTGTGTAGATTTCTATCTATGCCCAGATTTGTCTGGAACAAGCCCATCTACCTTGGCAGACAAGGGTCAAGTTGTGAGGGGCTGTGAATGTCCCATTCAGGGCTCCCTCCTGAGCTGAGCTGTAGTCCTGGTTCCTCCTCATCCACGCTCATCACTGCTATTTCTAAGTCTGGCGGATTTATGAAATACACTAAAGTATTAGACCCTCACATACACCATGCAAGGCTCTGAGCACGTTCCCATAGGCTGTTTTATAACAACAAAAAATGGGTCTTTTGATTCCCCATTCAGATCAGCACGCTGAGGCGTCATCAGGTCAGGGGGCTTCCCTGATGCACAAAACTCTTTATTTACAGAGATTTGTTTATTTAGTCATTAAGTCGTGTCCAACTCTTTGCAACCCCATGGACTGTAGCCCACCAGGCTTCTCTGTTCATGGGATTCTCCAGGCAAGAATACTGGAGTGGGTAGCCCTTCTTTTTTCCAGGGGATCTTCCCCATCGAGGGATTGAATTTAGGTCTCCCACATTGCAGGTGGGTTCTTTACCATCTATGCCACCAGGGAAGTACCATAAGTGTCTTTTTAAAATAATACAAAAAAGGATTACAG
>SJYC01079092.1:0-11844 GCA_006408675.1 Madoqua kirkii | reverse complement strand
GCTCAGCCTTCTTCACAGTCCAACTCTCACATCCATACATGACCACAGGAAAAACCATAGCCTTGATGAGACGGACCTTAGTCGGCAAAGTAATGTCTCTGCTTTTGAATATGCTATCTAGGTTGGTCATAACTTTTCTTCCAAGGAGTAAGCATCTTTTAATTTCATGGCTGCAGTCACCATCTGCAGTGGTTTTGGAGCCCCCAAAA
Source organism: Madoqua kirkii (assembly GCA_006408675.1). Classification (NCBI taxonomy): domain Eukaryota; kingdom Metazoa; phylum Chordata; class Mammalia; order Artiodactyla; family Bovidae; genus Madoqua; species Madoqua kirkii. Next base: position 11,635 of record SJYC01079092.1, on the reverse strand, counting down.
ATAAAGTCTGGCACTGTTTCCACTGTTACTCCATCTATTTCCCATGAAGTGATGGGACCGGATGCCATGATCTTCGTTTTCTGAATGTTGAGCTTTAAGCCAACTCTTTTGCTCTCCTCTTTCACTTTCATCAAGAGGCGTTTTAGCTCCTCTTCACTTTCTGCCATAAGGGTGGTGTCATCTGCATATCTGAGGTTATTGAGATTTCTCCTGGCAATCTTGATTCCAGCTTGTGCTTCTTCCAGTCCAGCATTTCTGATGATGTACTCTGCATATAAGCTAAATAAGCAGGGTGGCAATATACAGCTTTAGCCCCTCTTTTTTGGATTTCCTTCTAGGTCACCACAGAGCATTGAATAAAGTTCCCTGTACTATACATAGGTTGTCATGAGTTATCTATTTTGTACATAGTATCATATGAGCTTCCCTCACAGCTGAGTTGGTAAAGAATCTGCCTGCAGTGCAGGAGACCCCAGTTTGATTCCTGGGTCAGGAGGATCCGCCAGAGAAGGGGTACGCTACCCACTCCAGTATCCTTGGGCTTCCCTGGTGTCTCAGCTGGTAAAGAATCTGCCTGCAATGCAGGAGACCTGGGTTCAATCCCTGGGTTGGGAGGATCCCTTGGAAAAAAGAAAGGCTACCCACTCCAGTATTCTGGCCTGGAGAATTCCATGGACTGTATAGTCCTTGGGGTCGCAAAGAGTCAGACACGATTGAGCAACTTTCACTTTCATCAATAGTTTATATATGTCCATTCCAATCTCCCACTTCATCCCACTCCCATTCCCCCCTTGGTGCCATACATTTGTTCTCTATGACTATGTCTCTGTTTCTGCTTTGCAGATAGGTTCATCGGTACCTTTTTGTAGATCTCATATACAAGCATTAATACAGGATATTTGTTTTTCTCTTTCTGCCTTACCTTACTCTGTATGACAGTCTCTAGGTCCCTCCATGTCTCTGCAAATGGCACAGTTTCATCCCTTTTTATGGCTGAGTGATACTCCGTTGCTATATGTGCCGCATTCTCTTTATCCACTCCTCTGTTGATGGACAGTTAGGTTGTTTCCAGGTCTTGGCTGTTGTAGACAGTGCTACGGTGAACACTGGGATGCAGACAAGTAGGATTTTGGTAGGTAGTAAAAGGAAAGAAAGCTATGCCAGGGAGCAGGCACACCCTGTACAGACACAGGTGCATAAAGCAACATGTGATCAGAAGACCACACACAAAAATGATGCTGTTGAAACCCTGAGCATGTCTGAAACCTTTATGCCCTTTGTTCTTAAGGATTCTATTTCTCCTTTCAGTAGGCTCCTTGTTCATAAAGGCTGTGATTGTACTTTCTGCTCTCCATTATATCTCCAGGATCTGACACGTAGTAGGCATTTAATTAATTAGCTATTAAATGAATGAATGAATCAGTCCTTCCATAGACAGATATTAACAGTTGGGGGCAAATAGATCCATAAAGTGAGCAGTTCTACTAGACAGTCTCTGGACCCTTCCACTTCCCATGTGTGTGAGGATGATGGCTTATTTCAAAGGTAGCATACTATAGTGGTAAAGAGTGTAGACTCCCTGACTGTCCAGTGGTTAAGAGTCTGTGCTTCTAAAGCAGGGGAAGTGGGTTCGATCCCTGATTGGGGACCCACATGATACGTGGCATGGCCAAAAGATTTTTTAAAAAGAATAAAGTTTCCAGAGCCAGGCTGTCTGTCTTAAACCCCAGCTTTTCATGTGTGTTGCCAAGTTACTCAGCTTCAGCTTCCTTATCTGTAAAATAGAGATGATCATCCTAGATCCTCCCTCATAGGTTGTTATGAGGAATGAATGAGTTTATACATGTAGAACTCCTAGAACAGAATCAAGTCCACAGTCTATACTCTCTTGAGTATTGCTGCCACTGTTGTTTCAGGCTTTTGCCCACAGTTAGGAATTCTTTTAACTTCAGGTGATAAATAACCCAGTTAATAGTCAGATTGTCTTCTATCTCGTTGCTTGTCTCTCTCTCCTCCATTAAACCATTCAATTATAGTGCACTTTTGTACAATAATGATGCCAAGAGCTGACACATTTATGGGGCACTTACTATGCCAGGCACTGTGCTGAACACTCGCTACCTACCAATGAAGTAGGTACGGAAGTGATCTCTAGTAGACAAAGGCTTGGAGAAGTTCATAGTATTCATACATGATTGACCTGGGATTGGAACCCCAGTCTGTCTAGACACAAATCCTATGCACATGACCAGATGCTATACCACCAGAAACCTGTAGAGGACCGGAGCAGTGTGGTGACGCTTGCAGAGGAAGCCTCACACAGGAAGAACCGAAAGGTATCATTCCCGTGCTTAAAACCCTTCACTCGCTCTCTGTAATGGTCAGGGAAAAGTCTGTATTCATCAACCTGGCTCATCCAGCCCTTTATTACTCCTCTGCTCTCTCCTCTGAGCTCCTCTCTCTCCCTCTCTCCCTTCCTCCCTCCTTCTCTCTTTCTCTCCTTTCTCCCTCTCCTCTTCCCACCTTCCTTGCTCAATACTACCCTTCAACAATCTGTCTTTGAATTCTTGCAGAACCATGGTACGTTTGCTCGTTCTCCAACCAGACCCTAGTATGTGCTGATCTCTTGCTAAGAGCACCCATTCTTTTATTCACTTTGCCATCAAGTTCTCTAGAGCAGCAGTGCCCAACCTTTTTGGCACCAAGGACCAGTTTCGTGGAAGACAGTTTTTCCACAGACCAGGGCATGGACGGGGGATGGTTTTGAATGATTCAAGGACATTCCATTTATTGTGCACTTTATTTCTATTATTATTACATCAGCTCCACCGCACATCACCAGGCCTCAGATCCCAGAGGTCGGGGACCCCTGCTCTCGATCATTCAAGACTCCACCTGGACTTTGCTTCTCTAGGAAACTCCTGATCCTCCAGTGGCTGGTCAAGCGCCTCCATGAGTTTTTCCATTACAGCAGTCATTGCCTGTGCTGTTTTTGTTTTTTTCTTTGACTGCCCAACTCCATTCCCCATCCTCTGAGGATCTTGAGGACAGGTACTGGGCATTCTTAATCATTTAATACAATTTTCTAGCACAGTGTGTAGCGGGTCACATAAATATTTGCTTAAATAATTAAGGCATTAACTGATTAATTAAAGCAATAGCTTTTAAATTTATATCTAAAGGGAACATCCTTGGTGGTTCAGTGGTTAAAACTCTGAGCTCCCAAGGAGAGCCTGGGTTTGATCCCTGGTCAGGGAACGACACCCCACATGCCACAACTAAAGACCCTGCATACTGCAACAAAGATTGAAGATACCATCTGCCACAACTAAGTCCAGTATAAATAAATAAAATTTTTGCTTAAATAATTAAGGCATTAACTGATTAATTAAAGCAATAGCTTTTAAATTTATATCTAAAGGGAACATCCTTGGTGGTTCAGTGGTTAAAACTCTGAGCTCCCAAGGAGAGCCTGGGTTTGATCCCTGGTCAGGGAACGACACCCCACATGCCACAACTAAAGACCCTGCATACTGCAACAAAGATTGAAGATACCATCTGCCACAACTAAGATCCAGTATAAATAAATAAAATGAAATAATATTTTTAAACATTGAGATCTAAGGATTCCTAATGAGTCCCTGAGTGGGCTTCTGGGAAAGTAAAAATCCCTTGAAATCAAGTGCAAAATTTTGAATATTTGCACATTTTTAGGAGCTAAAATCCATAACTTCTATCAGATTCTTAAAGGAGTTTGTAATGGAGACAACTTTAAGAACCACTGAATACAGGGATGACCGATGTAAGTCCATGCACATTCCATGGGGCCTTCTGGGCGATTCAGCTATCTCATTAAAACTAAGTCACACTGGTGGTGAAACTCACCATTATTTTATGCAACACTAAGAAAACTAACCAAAAAGTGTGACACACTGCAAAGATGCAGTCAGTTTCAGATTTGGTAAAAACACAAGAATCAAGAAAATACAGTGCCCTCTCTGATGTTCATCCTTCCTCTCAGAGGTACCCCTGAGGCTGAATTGATCCCTGAGATGGTGTGTTAGGAGGGCGGAGTAGCTCCTCACCGTGCAGTTCAGCCTCAAGGACAATCCCAGCTCTGCCACGGGCTACCAGTGAATGCTGGGCAAAAGTTCCTGATCTTCACATTGAGATGAACACTGCCTTCCCCACGGGCTAACTGGGTGGCTTGACTAAGACAGCACTCATACGGTGCCTTGCTTTGATAAGGCTTTCAAGGACCACCCCTTCCCTTCCACCGAGCAATATGCATAGGATAAAACCTCAGCTAGCTGAAATTCTTAGTAAATATGCATTTCATAGAAGTCATTCTTATTCTGCAGAAGGTCTCCCAGGCTTGTTATTTATTTCCTCAATTTTAAAAAACATCGTAACTCTATGTGCCTGCAGTTTGGGATAGAGCATATGTCATCGGACTGGAGATAATGTGGTTTTGCATTCTTTTGTCCCTATGTCCATTATGCTCTGTGTTCATGACATCTGCATTTGCAAGGATAATTCATAAGGCTTCATTTTGTTTTCCACAATAAATTGATCTATTCCAGGGCTTCTCTCATAGCTCAGTTGATAAAGAATCCACCTGCAATACAGGAGACCAGGGTTCGATCCCTCGGTTGGAAAGATCCCCTGGAGAAAGGAAAGGTTACCTACTCCAGTATTCTGGCCTGGAGAATTCCAGGGGATTGCAAAGAGTCAGACACGAGTGAGTGACTTTCACTTCACTACTGCAAACTTCCCTTTTGGGTTGCTCACGTTACCAACGCTCCACAGTCCTTCACAAGAAGGGCTTTCTCTTGCCCTCTTGTCCTTCCTGAACCCCTGGGTGGACTGTCCGCTGAAGTGTTTGGTAAACACTGAGGTATACCTCGAGACTCCCCTAGCAAGGAGAGCCAACATCTCAGGCCACAGTTGGTTTGCTTGAATGGGGATGTTTCTCCCAAGATGGATTCAAGTATTAATGTACTCTCTTCCCCTCCCCATCCCTTTCCTGTTGTCTAGTATTCTTTTTGCAGATGTTAAAGGATTTACCAACCTCTCCACGACCTTGTCTGCTCAGGAGCTGGTCAGGATGCTCAACGAGCTCTTTGCCAGATTTGATCGACTGGCCCATGTGAGTTGAATTTAATTCCCTCCTCGTCTTCGCAGGAGTGACAGACTGCATGCAGAATTAGGGGGGAAAGGGACTCAGTCTTCACCAATGTCATTACCATTCTGCATCCTGACCCCAGACCTGGACCCCTGACCGATGTGTATTCTGGGGACTGATGTTAGTTATTTACGGTTTGTCAGATGAATTTTCCCAGCTGAGAGACAGCTGGTTGAGTGACAATTAAACCAAAGTCCTTTTAAATCTGCTCTCCGTCTTCCTCCGCCTGTGGCCAGGCTCCCGTCAGATGCAGCGCCAGTGCTGCTTGATGTGAGCCGACTGCCTGCAGTTTCCTCGCCAACCCCAAGAGGAATGAATTAGCCTCTTCTCAAGGACCAGTGAGCTACTGGCCCGTCCCACCACCATTTTGTTTGACCTAAGAGCTTGGGTTTTAGCCAACAGGACACTACCTTTCTTTTGCTGCTGGCTTGACCAGAGCTGAAATAGAGAACAGGTTAAAGAATATGAACATTTGCCACCAAAACACAGATTCCAAGTCCTCAAGCCACTCAAGTCACAGAGGAATGTCATTGTCACACTGTATTTTAGCCCAAGTTTTGGATTCAAATTAGCATGACTTGACTTCGTGCTTTGTAGAGGATGTATGGTAGTGCCAGTTTCACAGGCTGTTGTGAGAGTGGAATGAGACCATATCATTGTTTTGTGACCCCATGGACTTATAGCCCACCAGGCTCCTCTGTCTATGGAATTCTCCAGGCAAGAATACTGGAGTGGGTTGCCATTCCCTTCTCCAGGGGATCTTTCTGACCCAGGGATCGAACCCAGGTCTCCTGCATTGCAAGCAGATTCTCTACTGTCTGAGCCTCCAGGGAAGCCCATGTCATTATTAGAGTATCAAAAATGTCCTATTTTAAGGTCACTTCACTCCAACAGAGATACATTCATCCTTGCATCTGAGCATCTATTACGTGTTGTGTTAGGAATATGGGAATGACTGAAACACATTTTCTCCCTTCGTAGAGGTGAGTCTTGTCAGGGATACCTAAAGAGGTCATCAGTGTACAATGTACTATGTGCTGTGACGAAAGAAAGTCTAGAATCCCGTGGGAACATAGAAACAACATATAACCCTTGGGTCAGAGAAGACTTCTGGGAGAAACTGATTCTTAGGCTGGATCTTAAAAAGGAGAGGACAAATACAGCAGAATCCTATTCAGCAGTAAAAAGGAATAAACCACCAATACATGTAGCAGCATCTGTGAATCTCCAGTGCCATATGACAAGTGAAAGGAGCCAGGCCACAGGAGATTAGACACTTGATTCCATTTGTAAGGCAGTCTAGAGAAGGCAGAAATTACAGGGAAAGAAAAGGGATAAGTCATTGCCAGTTAGGATAAGGGATGGAGGGAGTGGATGGATTGCACAGAAGCATCAGTTCAGTTCAGTTGCTCAGTCGTGTCTAACTCTTTGTGACCCCATGGGCAGCAGCACACCAGACTTCCCTGTCCATCACCAACCCCCAGAGTTTGTTCAAACTCCTGTCCATTGAGTCGGTGATGCCATCCAACTGTCTCATCCTCTGTTGTCCCATGCACAGAAGCAAAGCATCGTTCTCTGCAGAGAAGCATAGGGTGACGTGATTTGTGCGGTGATCTGGTTGTTCTGTATGTGAGCGTGATTGTTCACATTTATCAAAACGGTAAATTTTATTATATAAAAATTGTACACCAATTAGGAGGTAAAGAAAACAGGAAAGGTCAATGTATGCAGAGGAGAGAACAAAAACAAAGATGCTGTCTGTGTGAAGACCAGAAGATATTTAGTATTGCTGGGGGTAGAGGGGAGGCTAGAAAAATAAGCAAGGACTGGCCAAGGAGCCTGCACTGTAACCTCCAGCTATTGGACAGCTACTAAGTAGGAGGCTGACAGGAGCAGAAGAGGTGGAAACTGAGGTCTCCTCCCAGCAGAAAGGTCAGGTTAACCTGAAGGGCTGGAAATAGGAAGGTAGGGAAGAATGAACACCATTTCTCTTTATCGCTCCTTCAAGGGGGGTCAGTTACACATAGTTCTTCTGCTTTATACTCTGGTTCTCAATATTTCTGCCAGAGGTGCTGAGAAGAGCAAAAATGGCCCTTCAAAGAGAACTGAAAGGTATGATCAAGGTCAGTTTCTGGTGTCACAGTAATCCCCATTGACCCAGATAAAGGACTGCTATGAAAGATGCAATCCAAGTTGTTCAGTCAACAGGCCTTGTGTACCTACTATGTGCCAGGAACCACGTGAGGCTGTGGCAAGACAGAATCAGCCCCTGCCCTCAGACTCCACTAAGGGAGAAATAAGTCCACCAACTTTGCAGGACAGTGCAATGCAGGCAGTGGGCACAGAAGTCCTGGTGGATGAAGACAGGGACAGTCAGTGCTTGGGGTGAGGAGGGGGGTGGTTGAACAGCATCAGGAGAAGAGGCCATATGCAGGCAGGGTCTGAGGAAGAGCAGGAGCTTTGCCAGCATCAGATTAGATAACAAAGCACCTTCCAGGCTGAGCCACGCAAAGGCAGGCGAGTGTGAAAATGCGGAAGTGTGCTGCTTGTTTGGAGAGCTATAAGGAGCTCAAGATTGCTGGAGCGTAAAGGGCATGGGAGACTGCAGTGAGGAGTGAGCTTAAAGAGGAAAGCAGACACAAGTCTGGAAGGCACAGCGCGACATTTAAGGAATGTGAACTTGGCCTTGTAGCCCCGGGTTTTTGCCCTAGCTGCACTGTACGCTGGGGCTTCCCTCGTTGCTCAGACAGTAAAGAATCTTCCTGCAGTGCAGGAGACCCGATTTCAATCTTGGATCAGAAAGATCGCCTGGAGAAGGGAATGGCTAACCCACTCCAGTATTCCTGCCTGGAGAATCCCATGGACAATGGTGGGTTACAGTCCATGCGGTTGCAGAGAGTCAGCCATTACAGACTTTCACTTTCACACTGTACATGGTTGGGGAGAGGTGAGATGGGTGTGCACAGCCCAGTGAATCCCTGGGCTGCAAGAAGCTGTAGTCCTTCTGGAGCTTGAATCTTACTGAAAGATTTTTTTTTAATGAATATAAAAATAAATGCAGATAGATGATGGAGTAAAATGATTAATTTCGAGCATATTAAACATTCATCAACTGCCCAGCGTACATTCTGTGTTACTCGGTGTATTTGCCCTGGATTACCTAACTTACAGTTAGGCAGTTCTTAATGAAAATCTATAAGGGAAGTTTTTTTTTGTTGTTCCCGTTTTGTAGAACAAGTGAGCGAGACTCAAAAGAAGTAAAATAATCTGCTCGGGAACCCTGGTAGGTGGTGCATCTGTGATTCAGGCCACCTGAGGCCAGGTGCTGGCTTCTGAACACCGAGCAATGCCCCAGGCATTTTAGGGATGGAGCGAGATGTCAGAGATGTTTTGTTACTCATGCTGGATGACTCTGAAAGTTAGGTCTCTAGGATTTCGACTGTGGGCTGGACTTCAGTTAACTTCAATTGCACATCCCCTGTCTGAATCTCAGCTTCCTATCAGAATAGTCCATACATGCTCAGTTGCTCAGTTGTGTCTGACCCTCTGCAACACCATGGACTGTAGCCCGCCAGGCTCCTCTGTCCTCCACTATCTCCCAGAGTTTGCTCAAATTCATGTCCTTTAAGTTAGTGATGCAATTTAACCATCTCATCCTCTGTCATCCCCTTCTCTTCCTGCCTCCAATCTTCCCCAGCATCAGGGTATTTTCCAGTGAGTTGGCTCTTTGCATCAGGTACCCAAAGTATTGGTTTTTACTTCTATCACCAGTCGCATCCACAACTGGGTGTTGTTTTTGCTTTGGCTCCATCTCTTCCGTCTTTCTGGAGTTATTTCTCCACTCTTCTCCAGTAGCATAATGGGCACCTGTTGACCTGGGGAGTTCATCTTTCAGTGCCCTATCTTTTTGCCTTTTAATACCAGTCATGGGGTTCTCAAGGCAAGAATACTGAATTGGTTTGCCCATTCCCTTCTCCAGTGGACCATGTTTTGTTAGAACTCTCTTCCATGACCCGTCCATCTTGGGTGGCCCTACACAGCATGGCTCATAGTTTCATTGAATTAGATAAGGCCACGTGATCAGTTTGGTTAGTTTTCTCTGATTGTGATTTTTAGTCTGTCTGTCCTCTGATGGAAAAGTATAAGAGACTTATGCAAGCTTCCTGATGGGAGAGACTGACCGAGGGGGAAACTGGTCTTGTTCTGATGGGCAGGGCAATGCTCAATAAATCTTTAATCCAATTTTCTGTTGATGGGTGAAGCTGTGTTCCCTCCATGTTGTTTACCTGGGACCAAACTGTGGTGGAGGTAATGAAGATAATGGCGACCTCCTTAAAAAGGTCCCACGCACTCACTGCTACACTTAGTGCCCCCAACCCTGCAGCAGGCCACCGCCAACCCACGCCTCCACCAGAGACTCCTGGACAATCACAGGCAAGTCTGGGTCAGTCTCTTCTGGGGTCACTGCTCCTTTCTCCTGGGTCTTGGTGTGCACAAGGTTCTGTCTGTGCCCTCCAAGAGTTTGTTTCCTCAGTCCTGTGTAAGTTCTGGCAACTCTGTGGTGGGGTTAATGGTGACTCCTCCAAAAGGTCTTATGCCATACCCAAGTCAGCTGCACCCAGCCCAAATCTGCTGCACCCAGAGCCCCTGCCCCTGCGGCAGTCCACTGCTGACCCATACCTTCACAGGAGACACTCAAACACAGTTCTGTCTTGGGAGTTCTGATGTTTCCTCATTCACCCTGATACTAACTTTTGTGTTGTATGTTAAGAACCTGTTCTTCTATTCTGATTGATCAAACGCCTTATTAATGTTTATGGAGATCTATGATATTTTTACTTTTGATCTATTGGTATGTTCAGTTTCTTAATATTGAAACATCTTTGTATAAATTCATTTACTCAACACATATTTATTGATTACCTATGATATTCCAAGTACTGTTCTAAGCATTGAGCTCCCATAGTAATAAACAAAACACAAATATCACTGTATTCACAAAGCATACTTTCAGTGGGAGAGTTAAATGAACAAAATAAATGTAAAATTGTATTTTACATTGGAAGGTGATTAATGCTATGAAGGGGGAAAAGCAAGGCAAAGTGATAGCATGTACTAGGGAAGCTAGTGGCTGCAGTTTTAAATACTGTGATCAGGGAAGACATCACTGAGAAGGCAATTTGTGCAAAAACTTGAAGGCATCTCTCCCCATCAGGAAGTGAGGCTAGAATGCTGGAAAGGTTATCTAAGTGGATATTTAAATCACCAATGTTTAAGATACCAGTTAATGTTAGAAATATCAATAGAGAACAAAGAACTGTTCTTAGAGAAATAGGTATAGGAGATTTGACTCAGGAATTGGTAGATGGTACCAACAAGGAGGGTAACTGATGGTATAGTATGAAGACATGAGATTTATTTTTAGAAAGATGCAAGGAAGTGGGGGCAGGCCTAATGATATACAGGAATTGAGATGGGGGACAAAAAAGGCACAAATTGAGAAGACTATAAGGGAATCAGTGTCATCAAAGTAAACTAAGGTCCAGTTAATGTTAGAAATATCAATAGAGAACAAAGAACTGTTCTTAGAGAAATAGGTATAGGAGATTTGACTCAGGAATTGGTAGATGGTACCAACAAGGAGGGTAACTGATGGTATAGTATGAAGACATGAGATTTATTTTTAGAAAGATGCAAGGAAGTGGGGGCAGGCCTAATGATATACAGGAATTGAGATGGGGGACAAAAAAGGCACAAATTGAGAAGACTATAAGGGAATCAGTGTCATCAAAGTAAACTAAGGTAAACCATCAGTTAAACTATGAAAAATTGCAGAGAATATTAAGAGAGGCTTATGAGATAAGGGATGTTGTACTAGTGTTCCAGAAGACCTAACGGAAGGGTTTCATGAGTTGGTAAGGGATAGAAAATGGAAACAAAATAGAAGCTAGGAAGACCAGATAGTAATTGTTAGGTGATAAGGAAAGACTTAGAAATCTGAGGCTTCCTGTGTTTATTGACAAATAGAGATAAAAAGGGAGAAGGCAATGGCAACCCACTCCAGTGCTCTTGCCTGGAAAATCCCATGGATGGAGGACCCTGGTAGGCTGCAGTCCATGGGGTCACTAAGAGTCGGACACGACTGAGTAACTTCACTTTCATTTTTCATTTTCATGCATTGGAGAAGGTATTCTCCAGGCAAGAACATCGGAGTGGGTTGCCAGGCTGCCATCTATGGGGTCGCACAGAGTCGGATATGACTGAAGCTACCTAGCAGCAGCAGAGATAAAAAGTATAATGAATTTAGTTCCAACAGCCTCAAAACAGATAATGGCAGTGAGGCTGTGTTTGGGGACAAATGTGGAAGTGTGAAGGTCCTCTAGATGAGTGTTCTTACTCCAGAATGAGCTGGGCTTACTCTGGACTCCTGTGAAAGGAGAGGAATCATGC